>CM075202.1:14902500-15142500 GCA_037577475.1 Chaunax sp. Z400 | reverse complement strand
TAAATAACTTCATTTGAAAATAGTCCATCTAATTATTACCTAGTACACTGAGTGAAACTGATATTCGGAGGAATGATGCTGTGCATCACTCGGAAGAAGAATTGCATAGAAAATGGAAGTGGACTTTCCGCTGACATATGCAAATGCTGTTTATCAGGAGGAGACAGAAATAGTTGTGGTTACTAATAAAGTGGATTTAATGTGTGTAGTGACTATACATCCTTGACAACAGCACAAATATACATAAAAATAATTAATGGCCTGGCAGCAGATTACAATTTAAAGCTATATGCTCAAAATTAACGTCCAATGTTCCATGCAGTTGGCTTTAAATCAGAATGGCCAATGCGACCAGATGGTACTTTTCAACTCTCAGCATTTGTCCTGCACACATCCACACATTTACACAAAATCTGCACATGTGCATGCACACACACACACACACACACACACACACACACACACACACACACACACACACACACACACACACACACACACACACACACACACACACACACACACACACACACACACACACACACTTGAACATATCCAGCTATTGGACTGTGTCCCCACTTGGGCCGTCAAGTTTATAAAGAGCGAGTCTCCAAACAGAGGAGATCAATAACTGTCTGTCAGCTTTTTAGTGTAGCCATGGACACAGCGGAGACTGAGGGACCATGGAGAGAGAGCTGCATCCGTCCATCAGACTTTTTGTGACCCCCAACAGCTTTGATCACAGATGACAGAAAGAGAGAGAGAGAGCAAGTGAGGACAGAAGACAGCTAGGATGAAGATACTGTAAAAGACCGGCTCCGATGATATTGGCCAGTTCTTGAAGCCTCTGCATCTTTTCTAGGCCATCATTAAAGATTCTGCGTGCTTCCCTTCTTTTATGATGGTGGTCTCCATCGAGTACCATACAAAGGACTGTCAAGGGAAAGACAAAGTCTAAAGGTAAATCCCTGAATAAAGTTAACAGAGAGGCTACTGGGGTATGATCTGGATTATACTGGTGCATATAAACACACAGATTCCCACATATATTGTACCTTTATACAATTGTGCTTTCACCATGTAAGGTAAAGCACCTAATTGCTCTGGCAGCCATTGAATAATGACAATGGCTATGGTGGGAGTTGGCAAGACTTTGTCGGTATGTATGTAATTATTCAGCTGCACAAAAGGAAAGGCCGACACAGTGCCAGAGCAGATTTACTTTCTCTGTGGCCGGTGCATTCAGCGGGGTATCTAATGATGTGCATTTACAGGCTAAATTACCAGTGTATTGTTTACCACTGCTCTTAGAGTGCAGTCCCAAAAGCCTGAGGTGAAGCAAAAAATAAAATAAAAGAAAGCTCAAATGGAGCTGCTGAATTTCCAATTAAAGAAAATGATCTGATAGTGAAGAGATGTGTTGAGAGAAGATGAATGTTACCCATGGAATCAGAGACAGGGGAGAGGATGAAATGTCTAACTCTTTTTTGGTAAAGGCCTTCTCTTCACATGCTGCTGACAGCCAGCTAGAGAGCAAATCCCCAGCTGAGGGGCTGTGAGCATAAACTCTAAGGCCCTTGGCTCTTCACAAACTGTAGTTTTCTGTACAAGCTCGAGAAAATATGGAATATATATGCTATTAAAATGAGGAATAGATACACATACTGTACGCCACAGTCAAATATTGGTATTTGTGTCCTTTGAGACTATTTTGGATGAAATAACACCATCACTATATGGCCTCGTGAAGCGAGACCTACATTAGAAAAAAAGTTTTGAAAGGAAGAAATGTGCAGCCATGATCAGGCTTTTAAAAAAAACATATGACACTAACTCAGGGCTAGTACAACCCAGGTGCCAAAAGAGTAAGACGCTGAGTCAAACACAAATGCAACAGAGTGTGTTAACTTGCTAATAAGTGTTAAGATGGACGGATGAAGCAAAGTGATGAAACATGAATGTCACATCTTTCAGGCTAAAGAGGAAAGGGACCATCCAGATTGTTACCAGTGAAAAGTTCAAAGGCCAGCATCTGTGATGGTATGGGGGTGTGTTAGTGCCCACGGCATGGGTAACTTGCACATCTGTGATGGCACCATTAATGCTGAAAGATATACAGGTATTGGAAAAACATATGCTGCCATCCAGACGTCTTTTTTAGGGATGTCCCTGTTTATTCCAGCAAGACAATGCCAAGCCACATTTTGCATGAGTTACAATAGTGTGCCTCATAGTAAAGTGTTGGTAATTGAATAGCCAGCCAGCAGTCCAAACCTGTCTACCACTGAAAATCCTGAAGTTCAAACAACGTCAACGTCAACAAAGACTGATTGTTGAGAAACTGAAGTCATATATCAAGGGAATAGAATGAGAGAGAATTTCACTTTCAAAACTTCAGCAATTAGTTTTCCAAGTTCATGAACCATTATCAAGTGTTATTTTAAAGAAAAGATGATGTAACACAATAGTAAACATGCCCTTTATGAAAAGGATTTGCAAATAACTGCGTTCCATTTTTATTTACATTTGTCCTAACTTATTTGGAACCAGGGTTAATAATGGGAATAATAATGTGGTGATTTTTAATTTGTTTACTTGTGAAGAAAAGTACCACCTCTAACTATAAGTTATGACAGTGGCACCCATCCAAGCTACTTTCAGAGGTCTTTTACATAATGAAAGAAGAAAATTACCAAGGAGGCAAAGGCAGTAGAAGCCTGCCATTTGGCAGAGAGAGAAAATGAAGATGGAATGAAAATGGTTTGGCAAGAATGGGACTCTGGACAGAGAGAGAGAGAGCAGCAGAACTGGAGTCTGGGATAAGGGCGGAGAGCGCAGAAGGCAGCAGAGAGAAAGAAACAGAGTGACAGGCTTGAAGAGCTGAGACAGTTGAACCATGAAGACAGGCATGCCAGTGAGTCGGTTAGTGCAGAAACATTTGAGGAAAGCAAGAGGGGAAAACTGGAGAGAGAAGGAAGCTGAAAAGTCTGAAAAGCATGGAGAAAGTTGGAGATTGTGTCCAGCTGGGCAATCTTCACAAATAAAAAAGTTGACACAGGGCGAGACACAGGCTAGAGAGGAAGTTGGCAGCAGCTGGAGGAAACACTGACAGGTCATTGGAGTCAGAGGGAAACAGGTGTGGTGGCATCCTTTAGAGGGGCTCTTACCTTGGCCGACGCTGGAGCCACTGATCCTGCTGCCGTGATGCCTCGCTTGATCGCTATGTCACCGCTTGATGTTGTCACAGCAACTGAGACCGGGGTGGGGAGGAGGGACGGGATGACTGGGAGGGGAAGGAGCCCCGGACGGTTGTTTCCATTAACAACGGCGGAGGCACAGCTGTGATTGGCGCCTCCATTGTGGAGGCCAGAAGGACGGATGTCTCTCCGCTCCCAGGGTCCCCGGTAGTCCCTCTCAAAGCGGTGGTGGTGGCGTGACATCACTTCCTCTTCCTTTCAGAGGGAACAACAGGGGCTGGCCTGCAGGAAAATGGAGAAGAAGAGGGTGTAGGTCAGGTCGAAAATCTTTTATGATATGTATCCAAACGAAAGTAAGAGATACAGACACAAAGGGAGGGTTTAAAAGAGAGAGCGAGACATCGAATGAATCGGGGAGAACACATGTTGATGTGAAGGTGTAAATGCTCGTAGCATCTGCTTCCAATGCACCTGACTGACATGGACATACTGCGGCTCATTGTCTGCCCCTAATTCCTATTCTCCCAGCCATTAACGAGGGCTGTAACAAGAACCAGAGAGATGAGCGCTGCAAAGCAGGTCCATAAAAAAAAAAAACGCCTCCAGTGCCAACAGCGTAACGGAGCTAGATTTGTTGCACGAGGTTAAAACAATTCAGCAAAGCGAGACAAAAACAGGCACTCGTTCTAAAGTTCAGGACGGAGCAGTCGTGTCATGACCTTGCGGTTGAAACTCATTCATCTGAATAGATAAATACCCCTGCAGTTACAGCTCATTTCATACATCTAATGGCGAGTTAATTCAATCAAATTGTCATTGAGGCCCATTTGAGGGTTCTTCCTTTTTCACGCACTGCAAGATGATAGGCAAAGAGTTGAGAGTGAGCTGGAATTACATCAGTATGGGGGTATGGCGCTAGTGTGTAACATAAGTGGCGTACAGCTTTATATTCTATAATAAATCAAAGCTGTACAGGATCTGAGTACACAAATCCATCACTGAGGGGATTGTAGCACATTGTACTCCTCCTCACCAAAGACACGGTATGCTTCCCAAGCACTTGATAACAGACAAAATAAATAAATAACAACCTCAAACCGGGTTCAGCAAGCTCCATGCAAAATCCCCTGGTCTGTAAGGAGAATGACAGCGGATGATAGGTCTTTATTCTGCACGCTGGGGTCTGTCACGCTGCCTCTTTCCTCAAAGAGGAGCGAACACCTTGAAATGCCGGCTTCTCTGTGTGCGTCTCTGTGTGGGTACAAAAGCAGCATGTACTACCAGTGAATAAGTGTATTAGCAGTGTTTAAATGTTTCGAAACGCTAGTGCGGTTATGTGAGAGTTTGAGGAGGCTGTTGAAATTTGAAAGGTTTTTTAAAAAGGTTTTTTAAAAAGCTTTGATGCAAGCGATGCACAATGCAGCCTGTGGTGGGAGCACTGGCCCTTCTGTATCTTTAACTGGTGCGATCATCCATTTATTCACCCACTAAAACACACTCTTTCTTTCTTTATATCCCTCTTTATTTCACTCTTCTTTTTTTTTCCCTCTTCTCATTCGTTTATTTTTTATAACGCATACAAGTTCCGCTCTCTGCAAATACAGCAAGTGGAAACACGATGATAGAGCCACAGAGACCAACTAAAAGCTGAGGGAAAATACTCCCACCATTTCTCTTTCTCACTTGCTCCATAATAACCTCTTCTCCCTCTCTGTAGTAACCCTGTTTAATGACCTCAAATATAACAATAGAATAAGCTTGTATTATCTGTAAAAAAAAATATTTGAGAGAGACAGCAACAAGGTGCAATGTCCGGCGATACAATGGTCCAGTTAGTGCCAGGTAATATTCTCTTATCACCCCAGCTCCAGACCTCGGCTGAGAAATAAGAGGGGGGGAAATTCCTGTACATAAAAACAGGAGAGGAGAAAGGGACTCTATCTCACAATAGTCACAATTGGGGGGCAGAGTGCATTTGGATTCACAAATCTGTACAATTTATTTATTTCAGATATAAAGTGGGAACATGCAGCAGATCATAGACTGTATGAAAGAAGTCTAAGCAGCCTACATGTCTGAAAAGTGAAGCCAATGTGCCTTAAATCTTCATTCTTTCTCATGGCCACCAGAGGATGGCTTCACAGATTGCAAATGAAATACAAACAAACAAACACACAAATAAATAAATAACCCGACTTGATTCAGTACCAACTATGTACTCAGGCTACTTCCCAGCTCTACCTTCTGATCCAAATACAGTCACTTCTAGCTCCAAAACACCTATGCCGATGGCCAAGTTGTCAACTTGAGACTGCAGAATGGCAGTCAACACATGACGTCACAGTGGCTAAGTCTACTTCTTTTACACGGTCTGTGCAGGGCATCCACCGCGCTCTCTCATACAGTTTTGTAATCAACTGCGAAGAACAGCCTAGTTTTTTGTCTTCCTTTAGAACAAAGGCATATTGGAAAAATAAGTCTTATTATGTAAATTTAACTAGGTTTGCAAGCGCCTCCACAAAATCTCTTTGCGGGGGATAACCTTCAATTAGGCTGCACTATAGGCCTACGGGAGAACTAAATGTTTATGAAGTACATGGAATTAGGTCTTAGGTTTGATCAAGCACCAAAATATTATTGCATCCTCTCCTTTCCTCCCTCCGTCTTTCTTTTTTTCTCATCTCTATTAATGGAAAAATGCATTTGTGAAGGTTGTGCAAGTATCTTGTGAAAGGGTTAAATCATACCTTTATGTTGGTCATAATATCTAGTGAATGTTCATAATGAAAATTGTATTACCCAAGTTCTCATATATAAATGCAAAAATAGGTAGTTGTGGGTGGTCTGGAATCTGCTACACTTACTGTTAAGATATGGTTGTAAGGATATGCAACTAAAACCACTGTGAAATGTCAGAGTTGTGGTTAAAAGTGATTATGTGTAAGCAGTTAATGATGCATTAGGCCCTGCTGTCCAGTGTAAATTACAGATATTTTGTATGATTTCTAGTGATCCCACAGTAAGTATAGTCAATTTGGTTAAAATCCTCACAATGTAGAATTTTACTTACTGTACACAACTTAAAAAAGGAAATTTGTGTCCAAGGTCACAGATAAACCCGCTGCTGGAAAAACTCAATTTTTGCTGATGTGGATAGACCATAACCTCCATCATAGCAGAATAATGACAGAATGACATAAGCATAGCCTCAGTTAAAGTGTGGCTAAAAACGTAAATTTAAAAAAAAAAAAAAGGCAAATTGAAGAAACCAATTATGAGATGCATACCTTCAGGGCCCCCAAAGCATGTGTGAAATAGAATTTAATTCTGTCCATTGTTTTTTGAGGAAATGTGGAGAAACTATACCCCCTATCACACTTGTTATGTAAGGACACACGGACAGACTGACAAGGTTAACCCTATTTGCCCCCTTTGGATGGGGCATTAAAATGTAAATGATGACATAAGTAGGAATAATGTGGATGCTTTTGGCTTATCCACTGAATTAATGCCAACAAAATCAAAGTACTTCATTATATAGAAAAATACATTATTTAACAGCCAGATAAGCACATATTGGGTCAAAACTGTTTGCTAACCCTATATATATATTACATACGCTCTACTAAATTAGATTACATTTCATGCAGTATTTAATGTATATTTTGAATTGTTTATTATAGTTGGACCCTGGTAATGTTATTATAGAATAAGGTTATACATAAAGGTATGTATATTTTCATTATAAGAACAGGAGATACTGCCATGATGTGGTTTTAGTGTGCCTGTGTACAAAGGTTCAAGAAGAATGAGATTTTCATTAGAATTGTTATCATCTCATGTTTTAATTCTAATAAAGATGTCAGGATAAATCTTACTTCTTCTGTTTGCTACAGAGGGCTGTTTTAACTAGTCCTTCTAGAGAAGAGGCTTTCACATTACCACATGTCAAATTCTATCACTTACGTCTAGTGGCAATTAGATTGTTTGGACTACATTTCAATATGTGCACAATCCTCTAAGTTAATTCCTGCCATCCTTGCACTGTGCATGTCAGGATGTACACTGTAACCGCAGACTGGCAACGGATCCCTGCACAAGGAGAGTCACTGAGAAAAATCCCACTACTTTTATGCTCCTGGTTAAACAGAGGGATTTAAGATAGTGTGATTTAAGAAGTGTATTCGTGCAACTTCTTGTGCATGCACGTGTGAGTCAGTGTACAAGCTTGCACTGTGTGTGTTGGTAGTATGAGAGGATGATAAAGGAAATGTCGCTCTCAGAGGTGCCTGTGGAAACCAACACACTTACACACCTGTGGACTCTGCCACACCAGATAAAAACTTAAATACATCACATCCACAATGACAGTTTGCTCTGTGCTGCACAGCTCTAGGGAGGAGGTGCCAATAAAGATTTGCCCATTTTCTTTCACATCCAATGAAGTCACTGTCAGCCCTGGACAAAACAATGGTTTTTCATAGGAGAGATGATAACCTCTGCTAAAAGCCTCGCATATTAAGCCAAACTTCTTAAGAGCTTTTTCAATTTCAAAAGAAACTAATGACAGCATTTCATTTATACTCCACGGCAATTAATGAGGCTCTTCAGCTCCGGCAATCCTGTCGGCATGTTAATAATCTTACCTGAATGTATCAGACTTTCCCACGCTAAATTCCATCTCTCACTCTGCCTCTTACTTCAAATAAGTGATGACTGCAAATCCTTTGCAGACAGATGAAAATCTAAACAAATGATTTAAATCACTAATCCTTCGGAACGCCGCGTAATAACAAAAAAGAATCTGGTTTCCAACATTCACAGACGAGTGGAAAAGAAAGCGAGAAACACTGTGTCAGCGATCGAACCCAACGAGCTGACTGACAGGCATGTCCATTGTGTTGTCAGTCACATCATGAGCTAAAAGCAGCCAGTTGCAGATAAGGCGGAGTGTGCGTGCGTGTGTGTGTGTGCATGTTGGACGCTCTGCAATTTGGACTCATGTTTCAAGAAACAGCTATTCTAACACCGCTGATGTGTCAGAATCAGCACCCAGTGTATGATGCTCCAAATTCACGTGCAAATGAGACTGAAAAGTGAGATGCTGTTTGTGTGTGTGTGTGTGTTTTCATATGTGGGAGTACGCCCAAGTGTGCATGCGGACAGGCTCAATTGTAGCTGACATCATCAGAACCTCATTGCTATCACCATGGAGATGCCCCGCATATTCACGAGTGGGCTGTCAGTCCGCACAGAGCGGGCGTCAGCGGAGTGATTAACCAAAATAAAAGTTGTCTGACAGGTGGAAACGTGAGACAAACACCCTGAAGAACAGCATCTGTCACTCTGAGGCGGCAGGCAGCATGCCGGGTGTGTGCGGCAGAGCTGCATTAACAAAGCCATGTGGGAATACGAAGGGAGCTGCAGATAGACGTGTGGAAAGAGGGAACGCAACAGATGGACAGAACATGGCAGCGATGGCGAAACAGCAAGACTGTGCGAGTGAGCGAGTGTGGAACTGAGATATAACAGCAGTTAAGACTGTGTCTATGTGTGTGTGTGTGTGTGTTTGCAGCTGTGAAAAAGAGAGAAGGGTGTTAAGGATGGGATCAGGATGGGATCAGGGTGGGGTGGGGTATGTGTGTCATACTTCTGTTCTAGGGTGTGATATTTGCTTTGCTGGCACATTCTGCCCTTCGTTCAATACCCCCAGCTACTCCAACTGCCACAGATACTCCCCAAGAGGATGGGCTCCATTTCCAATCTGTAGTAGTGTTTACTTCTATTGACCCAGTGACAGCCCAGCTTTCACCACACACACACACACACACACACACACACACACACACACACACACACACATACACATATATATATGCGCAAACAGCCACCTGCTGCATGTATGAGTCTCTGTGCTAATGATCAATTCGTCCATCAACCAGACCGGATGGTACTGTACAAATGAGAGCTGGGGAAAGTAGGCATGCTGTAACTTTACGAGGACACTATATTGCTGTCAATGAGTGGCCCTGTGGGAGACAAGCACACACACACACACACACACACACACACACACACACACACACACACACACACACACACACACACACACACACACACACACACACACACACACACACACACACACACACACACAACACGCACATATAGATGCACTATGACTGTCCCAGTCTCACACACACACGCGCTGCATACACACCGATACAATATCACCCCGGTAAATGTGCTGACAGTTCCTCCAGGACAACAGAGGTATTCATCCTTATATTTGAATAATGGGAGAGACTATTGGTACAGGAATAGCCCCTAGCAACTGGAGCCACAGTCTCAGGCTTTTTAAATTGTCCTCCTCAGCTAGAAGACATACCAGATGATGAAGACATTCCGAAATGATGAAGACATGCATCTCAGAGCTGGTGCATGTACATTAGCAAACATACACACACACACACACACACACACACACACACACACACACACACACACACACACACACACACACACACACACACACACAGTGGAGGCAATTAAGACTACAGCCGGGCTCACACTACAGGAGAATCGGGCCGACTTCACTCATCCCAAAAATCGGGGGAGAAAACTGGTCTGGAGGTTTGGTTGGTCCTGACTTTTGAGTAAAAATCGGAATGATTACATCATTACTCTCAGAGTGAGATCACTACAGCCAATGAGAGAAGGTGTCAGTGCTGCCACCCAATGGTAAATACTCTAGCCCTTAAGGCTAACGTCAGCTAACATGTTAAATCTTAATTCCAGTTCTCGCTGACGGGTGGCGGCCCGTATTGACAACATCTTTCCAACCATTTCCTCATCCACACTCGTTTCTTCCGTTTTCTCGTTTTCTCACTGTAAAGCAGGCTGATCGCTACGGCAACTTCGTCAGCCATTTGTTTACTTTACACAGCTGCTTCTCCAGAGATCACGAGAGGTGGTGCATTCATGGCCCCCTCGAGCACGAGGTTCTTAATGAAATCCTGTAGTGTGTGATGCTCCATTAATTATGAATCTTGTAGTGTGTGCATGTTTGAGACTCGAGAGAAGATGTGGAGATTCTTGGTATGTGTGCGATGAAACCAGATTTCGAAAATGGTTAGGATTTTAAAACTCCTTCAGTGTGAGCTCAGCTTTTAACATGGTAAATTGGATGACACAGAGCAAACACTTCCTATATTTGAATAATGAATATTTTTCTTTCCAGCATATTTAGGATTTTTTTTCCCACTTTTTTTGAAAGCACTGACTGATGAAGCTATTTGATCTACCAGAAAAGAACCAGGGCATCATGGGTATTTTTATCTCTCCCTGATAAGAATGTGATACAGGAGAAAAACTAAGTGATGTTGCAGAAGAAGCAAAAAACACAAGAACAGCAGAGCAGAAGTTGGAGGAAAGACGAACACAGGAAAGGAAAAATGTGAGTGTGTCTACCGCATGAACTCAGACACGGAGTGTGTGTGTGTGTGTGTGTGTGTGCGTGTGCGTGTGTGTGTGCGTGTGTATGGGAGTTGTGGGGGTTGTAGAGATGAAGAGAAAGGGCCATCATCAAGGACATAAAACTGAGATGAATGGAGCTACCTGCTGGCATCGAAACCAACAAGCCTATTGTTGGGACTGATTCTTAGCATTAATGGGTTCAATTAATCCCACTGGTTGGAGGGGAATTAGCACTTTGCTGCAATTCGTACACTCCATTAGTGGTTTGAGTGGAATCCACAAACACAGCACAGTCGAGCAGCGGATCATAAAAACATAGGATGCCTCAAAACAGAGCCCACCACCTAAGACGCTGCTCACACTTAAGTTCCTGTTTTAGCAGATTATTACAGGCATAAAGGCTGATTTTATTTAAACAGCTACAACTACTGAGAAGAATCTGAGATGCAAATAAACCTGAACCCCGGGGTGGTGAGGACTCATTTTGAGCAGATCTAGCAATAATCTGAATACACCTCCTTATCTCATCTGCCTATTAGGATTTCCATTGAGGTCTCAGGTGAGATAGTGAGAGGTGGCACTTTATACATTATTCTGACATTTTGATGGATGAAACACTGGTGGGTGACAAGCGCACACTGCCTCATATTGCAGGACACAGACACTTACGGATCTTCTTCTCTTTGAGAAAGCTTGCAAGCAGAGGCTAAATCATTCAACGTGGGAAATAGGGATATGGTGAATTAGGTAGACGGAGGGAGGATAAATAAAAAGAGGATGAGGTCAAGAACTATTTTTTCATAAGATTAAGAAATATTGCATGTACCTCCACCACTGACAGCAGATTTCTTTCAGTGAGCATCAGCAGAATGGAGCATTAATAAGCAAAGGTTTTTCCCTATCTTGAAAAGAACATATTGCATGTGTGTTTTAGCGGGGGATACAACATGATGCAAGCGTTTCCAAGCCACTTGATTACTGTAGTTTTAAGCACAGGGGTTCTGTTTCCACTTTGCACATGATGTACACAGCATGAGCCCAACCATCATTTCTCCATCCGTAAATGTCAGCTCTCGCTGGTTTGCACGCAGACAGAAGTGACCACGGCATTATGAAATATTATGGTGATCAAGTTCGTAACACCCTGACAGTGTTTGGTTGTCAGCATATGATTAGCCTGAGGAACAGAAAGGCACCGCTAACTCCACCAAGGCACGCTGCTTCTCAGTTAATTAAAACACCGGCTTTCAACAAAACGCCACATTATCACAACGGCAAGACATAAAGCCGGAGAAAAACCCTGGGGCTAGTGTGCACACTTTCCGTTCCAGCCTTTCTGAGTGCTTTCTCTACGGTGTGTGGGAGCGGCAGATTTCCAGACGCCAATCATGCAGCGTGTTTGCATGTTTGAATGAGTGTGCGTGTCCGTGTATTCTCTGTGGCCCATGGCAGCTGTCGCCCTTTCTCTCCCTGCTGCATCCTTTTGCAGATTTCTCTGTTGTCTAAATAAAAACCAACAACGGCATCAAAACAAACAGCACTCACTGCTGACGGCATACATGCAGACAGACCTATAAACACACACACACACACACACATATATACATATATATATATATATATATATATATATATATATATACGTATATATATATATGTGTATATATACGTATATATATATGTATATATGTGTGTATACATATACGTATATATATATATACATATATATATATGTATATATATATAATTTTTATTTTTATTCTTGCAATGGCAAGAATAGTGACTTAATTATCTAAATGGCTGCTGCGGAGATTACTGAGGGCAGTGAGCATCCATCTCTTTCAACACCACTGGCTTAGAGTACATGGCCAAGTCAGAGAAGAGATCAAGAGATATAGACATCAATAACAGAGACAGAGCGGCGATGAGAGAGTGAAAAAGAGACCAACAGAATTAAACAGGAGCGAGAGATGGGAGACAATATAGGAGAGAGCAAGAGGAGTCAGTACGGTGACAGTGATTTATAATGGAGGAGTTTGCTGGCCTTCGCTATAAAAAGCTGCTCGTCATGTGGTAGCATCCTCAGCTACAGAGAGATTTCCAGCAACCAGGATCATCACATCACCCCTGTCGCCATGGAGATGCCCAGCACATATTCAATTTCGCTCTTCCTATCATTACCAGAGCTGGATGGTACAATGACCCCTCGGAAAGCAACAAAAGTTCCACATGTAGGTCCAACACCCCCCACCACCTCCATATGAGGGATATTTTTCATTTTTGCCAAGCGAAGCCATTACAGGGGTTATCCTCAGACTGGATGGCCTAAGGCTTCTGTGCATACTGTGCTTAAGGAGTCCATAAGCATAATATTTAAACTCTACCTTCTCTAGAGGCCGCAGTTCTGCTAGTTCACCTTGCCCCCCCCAACCAGAGGGCAAGAAGAGAAAGTCCATCTCGAGGCAGAATAAAATATACTGTATGAAATGAGAAGATTGATACCGTGTGCATTCATGCAAAGTATCCATATTGTAGTACCGAAAGGTAATAATAGGTAAGATTGTACCATAGGTAATTGTAATAAAAAGGTAATTCAAAGAGCAAAATCCAACCAATATCCTTATTCTTCAGCAGAACTTATTAAATGCCTTCATTAAATGTAGTAAGTATGCGTTGTAGAGGAAATGAGTAGATAATAACAGCTTAGACAGCCAACGTGTCCGTTGTTAGACCATTAGGCTTTGGCTCCAGACAACAGGGAAAGAAACTGCAGCTGTGACTGGAACGTTCACTGGTTGGAATTCCCAGAGTGTCTGAGGAAAACAGAGAGCTGGGCTGACGCTACGGGAGTTTTAAAAACCTAATCGATTTTGAAATGGAGTTACATCACAGGAGAAATTTATTTTTTATAACAGATTATTTAGTCTTTAATCTCAAACATGCACACACTACATGTTTGAAAAATAACAGGATACTGCAGGATTTCATTAAGATTCTCTAAACTGTGCAATGTAAACAAAACAACAGATGAAGTTGGCCCACTTCAACTCAAACCACAAAACAGAAGAAACAAGTGTGGATGAGGAAATGGTTGGGAAGATGCGGTCAACACGGCCGCCTATCCTTCAGCGAGAACTGGAAGTGAGATTTTAATATCTGTCAACAGTAGTACGCTATAACAGAGCCTAATAGGCTAAAATATTTACTGTGTCTTGGCAGCATTGTCAGCTGCTCTGGATGTCTCTCTCATTGGCTAATGTGATCTTGCTGGGAAAGTGCTGACGTAATCATCCTGATTTTAACTCCTCGAAATCAAACTTGTTTGGAATTGATTTAATTAATTGGAACAGCTCAGTCTGCAAGCAGATTAAGAGGTGTAAGACTCGATCTTTAAATGCTTCACACTAAAAGATAATCTGGGTTCGACTCATTTTCCAGATGTGATTTCTCCTCAGATTGTCAGAGGGGATGAATGGGGGTGAAATCTGCCCCATTCCCTGGTAGTGCATGCTCGGCTTTCAACAACTATGTCAATGCACCGCTGCGAAAGATACATCATACCACGACTCCCCTAAGTCATACTCAATTGTCTGTTTTCTTTATTTGTCTTTTCCTTCATACTGAGAAACAAAAATAAGATGATTCTCAGATAAAAGATGGACCAACTGACACTTAGAACACCATCTCAATAATAGCGCTGCATTCATCATCCACGTCCATCATTAAAGGTATTGACTGCTAACGAGCTACTCTCCATGTTTTCCCCCCTGAGTGATGGCATTAAAAATGGATGTTCTCTGTAATAAAAATTTGAAAATATGCAGAGGAAGAGTGCTCGGAGAACAAGATTAGATTAGATGAGTTGCTTTGTGTACTTAGTTAAATAAATAGGGACATTTATAAATTGAAGTCAAAACGGCGCAGTAGACAGAAATGTCAAATAAATCAAAGACCGGTGTTTCTTTCTTAGAGAGTCAATTACAATAAAGCTAGGGCTAAACAGAGTTCAGATGTTCTGCGCACCAAATCCCAACTCAGTCCGCTCCAATACTTTCTTTAATGCTTAGTGACAGCGCCTCGATTTACTGCTGCATTCCTTCAATGACTTTTTCTTACAAAGTACATACCAACAAATATCACTTCACACTGCACATTACAGGTACACGGACACAAATTCCGTGAATCCAACTCATTGAAATATTATCAGAAACCCAGGTACGCACACACAATCAGGACAGCGCTCTCTCCCTGATTAAGCCAGGCCATCTGCTGGAGTGTCGTCACCACTGACGGCTGCTGTGTGTCCAGAGCCACAGAAATCCCCCAGTGTGTTCCAACGGCATATTAATCTCCTTAAATCTCGACCTTTTCAAAAGGGCAGAAGCCACGGATACCTCAGTGCAGTCGTTCGGGGCAACATCATCTCACTCTCTCAAAAACATGATTCTGTCACTTAGATGACATGAAAAGTGAAGGAGGGGTAAGTGCATTTTCCCTTCTCCTCACATCTTTCTCTCCACTTATCTCATGTCTCCGGGTGGGTTCTCGAAAAAGCATTTCGTCTTTTGTCCTTTGTTTCATATATGTATGAACACACTAGCATTTCAGAGCGCACAGAGAGTGGCGCCGCAGCCTGGTCTGGCCCAGAGGAGCAGTTGGAGCGGTATAAATTAATGGCCCAGGAGACAGCCTAGGCAAGTGGAATGAACAAATAGAGAGGCCATGAAATGACCAAAGAGTAAAAAAAAGGAAAGAGAGGTAATGATAAGGAAAATGAGGCTTACGCAAAATCGTAGAAGAGGTACTGACTGGGGGAATGTGATCAGTCCCAGTAAAGTTTTATACCCCCTTCGCACTGACAGAGTGAATTAAAACTGAACGGTCAATGAGCGTCATCGAACGTGAATTTGTGACCCTTTTCTTTTTTCTTTTTTGTAATTATGCATTATTGTAAAGAAACTCTATGGGTTCACAGTGATGCACGTGGAGCTGCAATCGTGACAATCTGTGACAGGAGTCTCAAATGGATGGGGTCAAATGTGACTACAACAGTTCATCAATTAGTCAATTGACAGAAGACTAATTTACAAAGATTTGACAAGTAATTACGTATCAAAGTCAATTTATTTAGAAGAGTCTACAGGCATGCCAGCAGCTCTATGAAGCAGTCCTTAGCGACATGCTCATGTTCACAATGGCAGTGCTAACATACTGACTTAACATATAATGTTTTGCATATTACCATGATATTCATTTTATTTTTTATATATGAAATATATTTTATTATCATTTATGTATTTTATGTTTTTTAGTTATTTCATTCATCAAAATCCGTCAACAACTTTTTGTGTTATCTTGTTAATAAATTAACCAACCAACCAACCAACGCCAGCAAAACCATAACCTCCATGGCAGAGGGAATAACAATGACGACAACATTCCCATTTGACCAATAACAACACCGACAACGTTCCCATTTGAACAATAACAACGCCGACAACGTTCCCATTTGAACAATAACAACGCCGACAACGTTCCCATTTGAACAATAACAACGCAGACAACGTTCCCATTTGAACAATAACAACACCGACAACGTTCCCATTTGAAAAATAACAACGACGACAACATTCCAATTTGAACAATAACAACGAAGACAACATTCCCATTTGAACAATAACAACAACGAAAACAGTCCCATTTGAACAATAACATCGACGACATACCCATTTGAACAATAACATCGACGACATACCCATTTGAACGATAACATCGACGACAACATTCCCATTTGAACAATAACATCGACGACAACATTCCCATTTGAACAATAACATCGACGACAACATTCCCATTTGAACAATAACATCGACGACAACATTCCCATTTGAACAATAACATCGACGACAACATTCCCATTTGAACAATAACAATGACGACAACGTTTCCATTTGAATAACATCGACGACAACATTCCCATTTGAACAATAACAACGTAGACAACATTCCCATTTGAACAACAACAACGACGACAACATTCCCATTTGAACAATAACATTGACGACATACCCATTTGAACAATAACATCGACAACAACATTCCCATTTGAACAATAACATCAACTACAACATACCCATTTGAACAATAACATCGACGACAACATTCCCATTTGAACAATAACATCGACAACAACATTCCCATTTGAACAATAACATCGACGACAACATTCCAATTTGAACAATAACAATGACGACAACGTTTCCATTTGAATAACATCGACGACAACATTCCCATTTGAACAATAACAACGTAGACAACATTCCCATTTGAACAACAACAACGACGACAACGTTCCCATTTGAACAATAACATCGACGACAACATTCCCATTTGAACAATAACAACTACGACAACAAATCCTGTTAACAAACCAACAAACAAACCAACCAACCAACCAAAGCCAGCAAAAAAATAACCTCCTCCTTTGGCGGAGGTAATAACAAGTAAACTAAATGATAACAAAATAATCATCTCATCTAGAGACCTATACAGTATGTGTGTTCAATACATAGCTTTATAATATAACAGGTATATATGAGGGTGTACTGTATGTCTTTCTTCTTAATTCTCATAGCATATGGAAAAGTAATGCATACTACAACAACAACAAATAATAATAATAATAATAATAATAATATTACTATTATTATTATTTAAATGTGCACAAAACATGTAGTGATTGAATGAATCTCTCTCTCTCTTTTTTTTTTTTTTACTCTCCTGCTGCCTCCCTCCGTTCATCCGGCCCCATCCTCACCCATGCCTCAGCTGTACTCTCACACACAATCAGACACATGGGTCCAGGGCCAATGTCGATGAGAGAGAGAGAGATGGGGAAGTGTTGGAGGTTGTTGAGCAACATCAGACACGGCGGAAGTGAAGTGAAAAGATAAAAGGAGGAGAGAAAGGGAGGAGAGAGGAGAGAGGAGGAGGTAAGGCAATGACAGAGAGGGAAAATGAGAAAGCCCAAGGAGATGAAGAAAAGGTGAAACAGACACACACACACATTCTTTAATCAATATGGTGGGAATGTGGCCCCATGGTAAATCACTTTCCCTGGCAATAACAGAGAGCAGCTACTATCCCTCTTTTTAATATGTTGCCAGAGTGTCAGCGGCTGATACACAGCAATACATAGCATGGAAAAAGGGAGAGAGAAGACAGAAAGTGGGGGGGGGGGGAGAGTCATGGGTGTGTGTGTGTGTGTGTGTGTGTGTGTGTATTTGGCGAGCTGTGATGTATAGGCCTGGACAGTTGGTCTGCACTCCCGATAAAAGAGGGGAATCATGATTAGGTTGGGTAAAGTGTCCATGCTGGCCCTTCCACAGAAACACACTCACACATGAAAAGAAAAGCTTGGCTGGTTGGAGACACTGTCCACCCCCCTCTCTCCCACAACCTCCTTATCGTGTGTCCTTTCTCATGAGCACTCAATGCATCAAAACCTGCCCTCCTCAGAACAAGGATCCACTATAATATGAGAATTTCATTACAGGGGTAAAAACTATCCCTCGCCTCCTCTGGTCACATTGATTTAGGCGATATTGAAGGCCGAACAACTTTTCCACCTGGCCTTACAAATCTGTCTGCCTGTCACCGTCTGGAGAGCCAGCAGATTACACAATGCCCCTTGCAGGTTGACCTTCACTTAACTATTTGACCGCAGGGCACATCATCCTCCATGTCTTTATTGACTTGATTCCATCTTACTCAATCTCATCTTTGCCCGCTGTGTTTGAGACCGCTCAGCAAATGTTGTTATGGTAAACGAGAGCGGCTTCTCAATTGACTTGGGTCCCCTTTAAAGTGGCGTTTAATAAGTAATGGGGCGTCTCATCTGCTTTGGCTAGGCTGTAGCTGGATAGGTTACAGTAAAGGGAGATTAATGGATGGGCAAATGGAGATGAATGTACGAGCTAAATGGAAGCGCCCGACCAGCCTATGATGAGACCCACTGACATATAATGACAGCACACAACAGGACAGCTGTCCATTCAAGGTGGGGTGCAAGACACTCATAGACCGATCATCCTTTTACCATTAATCATAGACTTGTTTTAACTCTCGACAAATGACGTGATATCAATAAAATCTAAATTTGAATAAAATTTGTACAAGTGATAATGAAATGAGTAATGGCCACCTGGAGAAACAGTTTGAAACAGAAACAACTGAGACCTCATCCGTAATAACTGATGAGAAAGGCTGGAAATGGTCCAAACATACAGGTCTGACTCAGTTATGCCAAAAAGAGGAATAACACAACCCCCTCTATGAATTAATTATGGCTAAGCTTTACACCATGGGCCTCTAAAAATGCTCTCCGTCACTATTAAAATCGGTAGCCATAAATTAAAAATAAAAAAAACAATTAGCGCTGGAATGATTAGACATTAATTGCTAATTGTGAACACACAGACATAAATGTAAACAAACACTCTCTAATAATAATAATAATAATAATAATAATAATATATATATATGAGTTTTGTTGTCATAAATTATTAGAGAGCAAATCTCTTTGTTTTTTTACTATTATTTGGACATAATAAGAATGTTGAAGACAACACCATGAGTTAGAAAAAGGTGTTTTTTCTGATGAAGAAACACAGCCTAATAAATGGCAGCCATGTGTTATGCTAATATTTCAGTTCTCCTAATATATTAGTTTGTGCAACTGTGCCGCTGTGACGGTTTGTGTTTCTCTGCTGCAGAGTCCCAACAGGATACAGCATATATGCTCCGGTTAACACGCTCTAATCCGGTGGCTAAGAATCACCATCAACACATAAACAACACAAAAGCACAGTCCAATTTAGGGACTTTACTAGTGACTGCGTGGAAATTTAAATCATAATCATCATAATTTAATCTACATTAACATTAAAAAATATTGTGTGTATTTGATGCAACAGTTAACTGGCATTGAGAACATTGGAATCACTTGTTTTTTATAATTGTGCAAAGTCACACAGTGCAAATTATGTCAATATGTATCTGAGTGTACTGTAGCAGCTAAACCTAAACTTAAAGCCCCTGAGGAACTGCATAGACAGGCTAATAAATGACATAACTCAGCGTAACACCAGTTAGCTGGGCAACAGAGTCTGGCTTCTTCTCTTTGATGGAAAATGTATTTCTCACTATTAATGTTTCCTCTGCATGTTACAGGCAAGAATCTACAATCACTGTCCATAAATGCCTGTTCAGCAAAAATATTTCAAGCAGCATTCCTGTGGCATAGCGGTAAAAAAAACAAAAAAAAACGTTGTGCTTCTCCATCCAGCAACACCTGTCCCATGAAGAGACAATTCCTTACCTATATTCTAGTGAGACAAAGATGCTCTATATACTTACCTTTGATCAAAAAATGGCTCTTAAAACAACTGATAATTATTAGTTAGTATTGCTGCTGCCGATTAGACCACATATCCCTATTCTAGCTGAACAATGACAGTTAACTAGAAATGAATAAATCATCCAGCTGTTGTTGACATGGAGCTGCTCATTTCAGATTTGTTGTTGTGACATCCACAGGCAAAGCTTCCTTTGTTTCACCATAATTAATACTGGGCATTCGATTGACTGCATGCCTTAAGCTCTTGTGAAACATGTCATTCCCCTTTCAGAATTTTATCAGCTGACTACACCTATATTGGCTGTAACTGAACCTGTTTTCTTTATATAGTACAGTATAGTACAATGCGGGAGGGCAACTGGGGGCACTTCAGTGGCTCATAAGTCCTCCATCAGACTCCATGTGTAGGTTTCTGCAGCCTTCCACACACTTATCTTTTAATCATCCCTGCATTTTACACAATGCTGACACTTCACATCCACAGCTTGATTTTACATTTGCGAGAAGCGTTATGCGTTAGAATAAAAAACTAATTCTGCTGCTTACAGTTGTTATAATTACCCTCCTTGTATGTAATGAATATAAATGCAGGAGGCTGTTGATCTCTGACTATAGAAGCAGTTGATGAGTCGTCTTGTGCTAACAGGTCTTGGACTGCTCTCATCTCTCCTTTGCTTCTAGAGTCTTACTTCTTCCCTGACAAAAGCAAACACAGCACAAACCGTGCTACAATCAATTCACTCAATTTAGTGTTAATTAGCTGACCACAAAGAGCTGCACATTATTACTGATGTAGATGAGGCGTCTCACTCTCCCTCGATCTGCTTCTCTCTTTAAAGACATTTTTATGTAGCTTGAATTTCATATTACACATTTTAATGAAATGCAGGTCTAATGATCTGTGTTAAGTCCTAGCCTGACAAAACCGTGACACGCGGCCAAGACTAACCATTCTGGCTCCATTTCATCGGCATCAAGTGAGAGACGGCTTATCTATCGTCTGATTGGCGTCAAAGGAATTACCATGGACAGGGCGAGATCCCTCAAAGCTCCCATGTAAGTAGGCTTTTAAGCAGCTGCCTCTCATTTCCAATGCGAGATATGAACTGTTTGAACCTGCTTTTTCATATTCAATGGCTGAAATATGAGCAATGGCATAGTTCTATCATAATCCACAATGCCCATGGGTCCTGTATGAAGAAATATGCTTAATTCAAATGACCTCACAGTTTGGGATTCTGTCTAACACTCCCTTACCAGTTCATTCATGGGGGCTTTGTAAAAACTGACGATAATGGATGTCTCCATGGGCACATGTTCATAAATAAAACAAGCCGAGCTACTCGCCAGGCGTTAACTGCACTTTTCACGTGGCATGTTGAATTGATACTAATGGAACACATGCGAAGCAAATAGGGACAGTTCTGTGAACCCCTGACCTCCGGTGGCAACAAACATGGCCGTGCATGTAGAGAGCAAATTCAGAGGGAAACCTGCATCCAGACAGGAATAAATACGTGGATAATATTCCCCCTGCTCAGCAGCGGTGGAATAAAAAAAAGCTGTGAGATGTAGAATTTGATATGCTGTGAGGGTCAGCCTTAGGTTCTCTGGAAGCAGTGGAAAAGCAGATGAGCCAAAAATGGTGAGGATGGAGTAAAATAGAATCAGACACTACTATAAATTCATGCACTACGTATGGATGGACTGAGACCGGAGCTATGAAAGCAGCGGCATGGAAAGAAATGTTAACGGGTAAAAGATACACCCACTGCTCTTGTGGTTGTGTAGCTGTAGAGCGAGATGTTCCGGTTGCTGGAAGACAGATGTGATTTGTGTGGGAGGTCTAACAGAAGAAAGTTAAGGAAACAAAGAAGGATGAGACAGAGGAGGAAAAATGTGGCAGGGGGGTGGGGAGCTGGGGGGTGCTTCAGAGCAATGCAATAATTTACAGGTACTGTAAAAGAAGAGCTGGCAGGGACGTCAGTAAAACAAAAATGCCAAACCGCTCTCCGGAGGGAGTGTGGCTTTATACATTTCTAGAGACATTTTTCATCAGAGGAGAGGGAAACACTTTCTCAAGTAGTCCCAACAGAACATTCAAGTAGGACAAAGTGCTTTCTTTGGAGCCACTTTTAATTGCCCTGTAAAGTTAAATTCAAAAGATAACAAGGTGTGCTAATGGAAATATCTGAATTGCAAAGATATGGTAATCACCATTATGCACACTCATTTGAGCTATGATGATGATTCATTAATTGCAGGATGTTTGTTTTTCTTTTCCCCCTTTTTTTTTTTAATCAACATTGATGCAGCTGACATTGGTTCATACTTTCCATACCTCTACACCTTGTTCCCTCTTCAGATCGAGCCAGAGCGATGGGTTTGGGGCTCCTATTTCATGAGCTCCCTCAGGCCCCTTCACTTTGATAAAGGTTGCAAACCTCCGGGCATTTCTGAGAACATTCCCTGCTCTCTCTTGACACTTTCACCTTGCAACCCCTGTCCCCTCTCAGCACGCCCTTTCCCTCCAGCACAGAGCAGTTTACTGAGCGTGACACAGCGTGCCGGCTGGATAATCCCAGCGAGACTGAAGCACCATTAGGAGAAAGGAGGCCGCTAAAATGCCAAACCACATTACTGATCCCGTCCTCCACCGGGTTCCTTCGCTGTCTCTTTCTCACAGAGGGCACCTGGTACAGCATCTCTTCATTAATGCATGGAGGTGGGAGGAGAGTGTCTCACACACACACACACACACACACACACACACACACACACACACACACACACACACACACACACACACACACACACACACACACACACACACACACACACACACACACACACACACACACACACACACACACACACGCAAATGCAAATTCTAATTCCATCACACGGCCATTTATCTATGGTGAAAAGCATGACTACATTGCTGGTGCCCTCTGACAAAGGGGGCCAGCAAGGGATGGAAGGAGTGTGTACGTGTGTGTGTGTGTGTGTGTTAGTGTGTGTGAGAGACATCAAGACAACAGTTTAGTTTGACGTTAATCATGCTGAAGGTAATGAAGCCACCTAAAGACACTGAGCCTGCAAGGATAATGGAACACCTGTATGCACATCATGTGAGAAGCTAAAGAGTGAAAGGTAGGGGAACGAGCTCGAGAGGGGATCCGATAAAAATCTGTGATGAGTTTTGGACATCGTTCCCCATTATGGATAGATCTAATCACACAACAGAAACAAGCATGAAATCTTCAGGATCCCCCGCTATGGGTGCATTTCATTGAAGAAAGACAGCTGGAAAGATTTTATATAAGTTTTCACTGTTAAATACAATTCTGATAAAAAAGTTCAATTTTTAAAATAATAAAAAAAGTAAAATAAAATGCTTAAAATCCCCAAAATATCAAAAAGCAACTATCCAGTACATGAGAGATGATGTGTCATGGAAACAAAGCTTTGAGTAATGTCGCAAAAACCCTAATCTGAAATCACACTCACAGAATGAGCCTAACTTTAACTATAGCAACCATGGAAATGGAAAAAGAAAATAAAATAAAGATGATACAAGTCTCTATAGAGCAAAAGGCACCACTTCAGGATTTGGTTGTTGTGTGTAGAAAGCTTCTTGAAAAAAATTCTAAGGAGCTTTTGAACTCCGGAAACTAAACATGACGTACTGACAGACGGACGGAACCCATTCCTAGATCCCCTTTGTCTGCCCACAGTGAACGTGCATTTACACACTGACTTTGTTTTACTGCGCCATACTTTATGCTAAAGTACTAAAAGTGAAAAACTATGCAAGCGGTTTTGATTTTACGATGGCCTACGAAATATACCATCAGTTGGTGGCCAGCGAGACGAGAAATAACAATTCTTTTGTATCACATGAAAAGCTGCCATCCCAACCACACCTCAGAACTTATTTTTAAATGTTACCAAGCAAGCTAACTTGTTTAAATGAGTTTTGCTAAATTAAATATTTAAATGTATATTCTTTTATCACAAATCTATATTCAAAACCAAGCCATGTTTGCACAGCTAAATGTTTACGTCAGTCTATAAATCCTCAGGTTTATTCAGGCTTTAGTCATCAGGATACACTTGAAACTGGCCTCACATTATATACTGTGATAAATATTGATCAATATGGGAAAAACTCCTGTCATATCGTTCGGTTTGAGAAGCATGATCTGTGCGATCTGTCTTTAAAACTCAATGTGTGTGTTTTTTGCAAGCTTGGGTGGGTTGTTGCATGTGACTGTGCATGTGTGCGTGATTCACAGTAAGAGCTGGGAGCCTTCAGATACCAGCGGCTCAAAGGGAAATAGTAAAAGAGATGCCACGGAGCGCCGCCACTGCTCATATCTGTCAGCATCACAGAAGAAGAAGAAGAAACCCTTCCCCTTCTCCTTCCAACACATGAGCCCAGTTTTGAGAGAAAGAGAGGGAGTGTGTGAAGAGAGGTGGAGGTGAGATGAATATTAGTCATACATAAAGTCTAAAAAGAATCATGTTAACTTGTCAGAGGAAAAGACTACAACATTTAACTTTCTGTGTTGCAGATCAATTTGGTTTCTTTGAAATCAGCAGCATTTTAGCAGCATATTTACTTCTGTAATTCCTGCACAGATCATTAAACAAATATTGAAATCCGATCAAACAGCCCCATTATGCTGACAGCTTTCAATTCCATTCAATGACAGAAGCGTCCGCAGGCAACCTTTGAGGAGGGAAAGCAGGCAGCTAAATTATGCAAATGTCTGTCAATTTAACGAATCAGAGGCAGAGAATTAGCAGCCTGTTAGTCGCTCTTAGACCCGCAAATGCTGCTAATACAGATGAAGGGTTGGAGCCTGATTTCATTATCGCCACTCTGAAAAAGAGAGGAAGGGGAAAGAGAAAGGGAGAGAGGGAATGAGAGAGAAATGAAAGATCGGGAGATTGAGACAAATTTATGTGAAAACACAGGCCTCCATTCAGAGCCCTATCAACTCCAAATATCAAATTAGCCAAATGAATGTTACAAGATAAAGGAGAGCACGGGGAGGAGAGCGAGCACGGCAGACGAGGCAAATGAAAGGGGAAGGAAGGGAGAGGAGAGAGGGGAGAGGGGAGAGAAGCAGCGAGGGCGTGTTAAGAATGGAGGGGATCGGAGAGTATTTCAATAATCGATAGAGCGTGAAGTGGAGAGAGAGTGCAAACGGAGAAAGAGAAGCAGGATATCACAGTTCATTAGTCATTGGTAGTGACAACTAGAGACTGTAGCAAGAAGATTGTCACTGGGTCTTAATCAGATGAGAAACGATGGAATGCCAGTCGTTAATTTCAACACATTATAGCGTCTATTGTCTGCCTCTGAAGGGGCTTATCGCAATCTCTCTACCTCCGACTGCTGCTGCTCCTCCTGCTGATACGCCAGCAAACAAGCTGCCAGTCGACTCACCAGGGAAACTCTAAAGAGCTGGGGAGAAACTAAACTCTGCTCTTCTGCAAAGTCTCTAATACTCCTCTTCTCTCCCTCTGCTGTCTCTACACACACACACACACACACACACACACACACACACACACACACACACACACACACACACACACACACACACACACACACACACACACACACACACACACACACACACACACACACACACACACACACACACACACACACACACACGAAGTGAAAATCATGTAAGGCTACAGAAGCCTTTGGTGCAACACAGAGAAAAATCAATTCTCTCATTTTAAGCAACCCATTAAAAGGCGCCAAGGAGAGTTAAAGCACTTGTTCAAGACATGCCATTACAGTATATTATATATTCAGTTCCAAGGCGAACCCTAATGAACACTCAGCAATACGCACTGCTGCAGAGAAGCTAGTAGGTGCATGCACAAACAAACAAACGCACACACACAAAAGCATTTATGAAGTTCCAAACCAAGCAGTGTAATTTTAAAAAAAAAATGCAATTCAAACACACAAGGATAATAAGACGTCATCTTCTCTCTCCTCTCCCACTTTCTCTTGTACACACAAATAAATACTGCAACAGCCTCCTTAAAATGCACATCTCCACCATGTTTTCCTCTCCCAGGGTCTGTTACTGTCAGAACCGTGGCCCAAAACTCTCAGTCAGCCGGCTCAGCTGGGGACGGCCTCTCCGACTCAAACAACCTCCCTGCCTGGTTGGAAATGTGTTTGCTGTATTTGTACCACTGCGCTGCACGGCCCGCCTCGTTCAGCACAACCAAACAAGAACTACAGCAGTCATGCAGCTACGGAGCGCGAGCGTTGTGTAAATACTGTCTGCGGCGCCGTTTGGGGTGTGCGCCGGTGTGCGTCCTTTCTTTGTGTTGCTACGCGGGGGGTAGAGGATGAGAAACTGTTAAAAAAAAAGAGGAGTAAAAGAGGATTAACTTTGCAGGTATAACAGCACGAAATGTTGTATGACACTGCCATATGGTTTCTTTGCAAACATACAAAACACAGATCCTTTCTATTACTGACAGATGCTGCTTCCTGGCAGTGTTTTTTTTTCTTTCGTGGTTGTAAATAAGCTCTGCCTGCCTGTACACATCATGTGTTTACATAAGTTTGTCTCCCCTCTGGACGTGTGTGCCTCCTTGCCCTGTGTGTGTACGAGTTTCAACTTTATTTGTCATATAATCTACATAACTTTACATAGCTTCCCCCTCTGGTACTGCACTTGTCATATTAGAATATATCAACAAAAAAATGCTAAAAGATAGATATGTAGATAGAATTGTGACGGCCCTCTCTCTCTCTCTGCCTCGGCCTGTACGTTTGTGTCTTGCCCTGAGCTGCTGCTTGTGTTTTGCATAAGCTAGTTCAACATGGCCAGGATATCTTTTCATTATCTGCCTAAAAACTGCAAGCCATGCTAGTATAAAGTGAGTAAGTCGACCCAGAAACTCTCTTTAATGCTATATTGTGTTTTGACGCTAATTAATCCATAATCTACGGGGCATTTTAGGATTGAGAAAAAAGATTGTGATTGTATTGATCATGATATTATTTTTTTTAGCGGCCTCTTGCATCCCCATGATTATATGACTATAATTAGGATACATGTGTGTATTCCATGAAATGTGTTGTTTAGATGTATATGACAATTTTATCCTCAGTGCTTCTGCTCCAACCCGGTTGTGTCAAATGGAAGAAAAAAACACAAGACACTGACCCAGGTAAGTCATTCCCTTTAACAGGATATGTCTCATCAAAATTTTTATGTGCTTTTGTTATTTAAACAATAAACTGCTTTCCAGTTCTGTGTAACTGGACAGTCCATCCAGAATGCATTCAGCATCAGCCAACCCATCCCATTTCTTTCTCCCTCCATCACATGTTTGCTTTTGTTTGGTTTGGTTTTATATATATTTATTTTACACCATACAACACTGCAATTTCACAAAGCCATTCACTGACACTACTAATCTAGTGGTTGCCCCATTTCATACATTTAGTTAATGTTTTCTGCTGCCATTTCATTACAAAAATGTTTTCTTCCTCTTCTCAGTACAAAAGAGTGCATTTTCTTCCTTTTGTTGTGGCCTAAAGAACTGGGTGGAGGCAGAATAGGATTTAAAAAGATGCAATATGAACTACATGGAGATAAAATTGTGCGAGAACAATAGATGATAAACTGATTTCTTTTTCTTTCTTTTTTTGTGTGTAAAATGTACCAAAATGTCCTATTGGTAGCTTTTGTTTTTATGTGTGCTTTCCTGTGTGACTGTGTGAGAGAGAGTGAGAGACAGTTTGAGATCATGTGGCTTTGTGTGACAAAGCAATTCTGTGCTTGGCTGTGTGCGACTTTGTGTGTATCTACAAAACTCTGTAGATCTGTGGAGAGTCTGTGTGTGTGTGTGTGTGTGTGTGTGTGTGTGTGTGTGTGTGTGTGTGTGTGTGTGTCTGTGTGTGTGTCTGTGTGTGTGTGTGTGTGTGTGTCTGTGTGTGTGTGTGTGTGTGTGTGTGTGTGTGTGTGTGTGTGTGTGTGTGTCTGTGTGTGTGTCTGTGTGTGTGTGTGTGTGTGTGCGCGCGCGTTCACTGCCTGCCTGCGTCTGCTAGTGGTATGTGTGAAACAATGTGATATAGTGTGCTTGCTTGTGATAAAGTGTGTGTATGTGTGTGTGAGAGAGAGAGAGAGTGACACAGAGAGAGAGAGAGAGTGACACAGAGAGAGAGACCTTCTGCTTCAGTTATTCGTCAGCAGTGCTGGTGTTTCACTTGGCGGAAAAGACCAGCCAGGAGGGACCAAACTATACCTCCTCCCTGATTATACCCTTTTCTCACTACATTCAGACTGACCTCGCACCACACATACACACACACACACAGCACAGAAAAGCATGCAGACATACGCACAAAATCACACACACCCTAATGCACAGACTAGGTCATAATATTATACAACTGCACATGTGCAGAAGTGTACAGCCACATCCCCAGATATAGAACGCACATATATTAAATATACACACCACAGGTGTGAAAACACATTGCATGTGTGAATGCATGGATGCACGAGGTTACACACAGGTGCAGAACACACACAAAGTCTAGGTGTATCTAAGACCACTGCAGCTGTGACAATCCAAGGATTTAGGTTTGATCTGGTTGGATTCACAGTGAGCATTAGTGTTCAATAAACCATAATAAATAGGCACAGCTGTGAATCCCTGTGCCTGTGTGTGTTGGCATGACTGTGGGGTCCTCCATAGTTTTTAGTATTTGCTCATCCATCATCCCAGTATGAAACCAGGCCACTCACCAGAACCCAACTCCATCCAGATTAAGTCTATTATTCCCCAGCCTCTCCGTTTCCTTGGTCCTATGTGGTCTTACACCATCCGTTTCCTTCTCTCCTCTTTATTGATCATACATAAATAAAAAAAAATTTAAAAAGTGAATGTATACATCAGCAATTATTCTCTATAAGGGCTTTGGAGTTCAAGGTAAGACTGTGTACTCAGTATTGGAGAAGTTTTCTGCTTCGGGAGGTTATTTATATTGAGTCTCAATCAACAATAGCCCACGTTACACGTTCTGTTCAAGGCAAGAATGTTGGGTCATTATCCGCCTTGCTGTTCTGTATTAAACGCTGAATGGGGCAGCATTGTTGCCCTCAGCAGAGGCAGTAACAAAGCTGAATCAATGCCAGCATACTAAACTCATACGTTGCAGTATAGCATTATAGTATGCTGGAGTTTTTTGGTTTCCCGAATAAAAGACAAACCTGCCTCCCTCTTCCCTCTTGTGTCCAGTGTTTTGCCCTTCTTCGTGTCTCTTGTCTGTCTCTCCCTGTCTGTCTGTGTGTGTTACCAGGGCGTGGCTATATGGTTACTCTCCAGTAACACAATCAAGCATCAAGCCCTGCAAAGCATGTGTGAAACATAATTGAATTCTGTCCAGCAGTTTTTAAGGAGATGTTGAGAGACCATATCCCATTACGTATGGATGGACAAGGGTAACCCTATGTGCCCCCTTTGGCAGGGGCATAAAAAAGGGCTGCTGACTTTGAACATGACTGGACCAGGATTCTGATGAAAACAGGATTCTGATGTCTGTTTCATGCTATATGTTGAGCAAAAAAATAAATAAAAAAATAGGAAATTTGAGTATTGAAGAAAAGTATCTGTTATGTTATGACAAAGCACCAGTAAATCTGTAACAACCTGTTAAAATATCAGAAGACTGATAAGAATAAGAATTTATTATAATAATCATAATAATAGATTCTGCAGTTTAAACAGGGGGAGGAAATGACACAAAGTTATCTGATGGACAAATCCATCGACATCAGCAGCTTTGAAATTGGTTTTATCTCTAAAATGACAAATGTGCATTTCAATGAGAAGGCTCGTATTATCGGGAATACATGTTCAAATTTATTAATATATGCACCAAAACAAAGTGTCCCATTAAAAACAGAGGGGAGATTGAACTGGCAACGTTTTTCTCAAGAGTAAAACTCAATTACCAAATACTAAAGACTGCATGCTTGACAAGATGAATAATTTCCTCTCTGGGTTATGGCATCAATTTATTGTCTCTTCACTGGACTTCACTAAATAGCTTTCCTTCTTCAGAGTGGGGCCACATTCCGTCCAGATAAACTCACGGCCACTGCTGAAAAGGTCACCCTCAGTTCCACTATGGAGTCTAATTACCATGTATTAAATGGCTTGACCCGACTTCATTTGCATCCACTTCTGTTCTTCCCCTGCCGCTATTTGCTCAGGATTTTTTTTTTAAGCAAAGATCACAATTGGCACCACATGTGGTTCTCCAATAGAAGGCCACCTCCATCGGTTCTTTCCATTGTAGATGTTCTGCATTTGGCTGCAGAGGCTCAGCGAATTGGATTGGACTAGAGACCATGACTGATGAGACTGGTGTTTGACTTTGTACCAGTGCTTTTTGTATTGGGGTTTGAAGGCCAACCATTCAAGTGTAGGAAGGCCATGTCAGAATCTAAATTAGCTCTTCATTTTATCCGAGTCAGCTCTGTGTGAATTGAAGGTGTCAATCAAAATAATGAACATCCTAATAATAGCTCTGCAAACATGATACTAAATTGTAATGGATATGTTGGCATCACTTATTATAGCTATGTTTCATTGCCAACCCCTCCTTATTGCCTGTAATACAAGTCGAATAATATGTTTGACGGCTTCTGAGATTGATTTAAAGTTGGCTGTTTAAAGATTACAGATCCGTCTGGAGTTGATTAGCAGATAGATCAAGCTGACATGTGATTGATTTGTTTGCTGCGTTGTGTTAATTTGCTGTGATATTACCAAAGACGGACCATAGACAAAGCAAGCTGCATCAGCAACATCGGCTCCTAAAATGATTAGTTTATTCAACCCATTATGTCCAAAGTGCTGAGACAGGTTGAAACATGCAGAGGGGTGGAGCCATGGGGATGAGGTGGAGGTGGAGGGGGTTCACTAGTATAATATAGTGCATATTCACATAGCACATCACATAGCCAAGAGCCAGCTTCAGGGCAATAATGCAATAATGAGAAAATTCAATCAGCAGCTCTGGCAGCGTCTGGACGGCACGACTGTTACTTTTGGGATGTGGTGTGAAAATTTAGCACAACTTGTCAAGCCTGTAAATTAAGAAAAAGCAAATTAGAGCCCAGGATTAAGTAAATATGAATTTATAAGCATTGATTGGTGCATTGAATCACACACAGCTCTCTGTTGAGGCCACTCGAGCGGTCCAGTGTCTCTTATTGTTTAGAGAGCTGAATCGACCAGAACTCAGAGGCTGGCACTGACGCCGGAGCAGGGTGTCCCAGAATCACCGCGACCAAATGGAAACACACACACACACACAGTTCCACATTATTACTTGTTTGAAGCAGTAAGTGGGAGAGATTAACAATAGGCAGAGTAATACCTGCTAATAAACTTGAGTTCCATGGGGCACTTATTCTGGAAATCCTCCCTTAGAAGAGACTCTACATTTCCAAATGACTGCAGTATGAGTAGTTATCCGAGCATTTGGGATTTAATCAACCATCAAGAAGAGGTGCGGGGGAAACGCTGTCAATTGGGCGTTTGAATATAAGTGAGAAAGACATAACAAGATCTCACAACCTGGTGTTCATTTTGTCTTAATGACGTTCTGATGTTCATTCTCCGCTAGGCAAACCCTGATGTTCAAAAAGGGCTTTTCTTACAGTCCAAGAGCGTAATCCTGAGGTAGTGCAGGCCTGATCGGAAAAATGCACAGCGGTTGTTTTAGACTACACTAGCAGGTTGGATACCCTCAGGCTATTCAACTTAGTCTTTCTTCTCATGGTCATTTCTCTAAATGGCAGAGAAATATTATCACAGGCCCAGGGATTGACATTACCTCTGAATACTGAAACCTATCAACTTTTTGCAGTTACAGCCTGGCTCTCCAGCGTGTTCCTGGGAAACACTAATTTTCCCCTGACTGATCGCTGCAACACAGTGACATTTAAAATCTGCACATCTTAGCTCGTTATTTCTCATTATTTACACACATCAGCACAAAATTTTTAAATACTAGAAAATGGAGGCATTTTTCTTCCACGTCCGTCGAGCCTCAAAGGGATTCGTTTGGTAATTAAAAGTGTTATGGTGGCTGCTCTCTGGCTGGACAGCAGCTATTGTGGCAGCAAAGGTGGCAAATGAATAATTTCTTTGTGTACTGCGTGCACACAAAAAGCCTGTCTGATGAACGGTGGTTCAAAGCGTCCATTATCTCTGTCACAGTTTATGAAAATCTCTGGAGATGAAAGAAATAAGGCTTGAGGGAGCAGCAGATGGAAAAACTCCATCATGTTTCGAGAGGTGCAAACACTGACTCTCACACTCACACACTGAAGTACACAAACCATGCACAGGCACAAACACACCCAGGATTTTCAATTTACAATCAGAGCCAGCGTGATGAACTCTCCGTGTTCTCCTCCACTGTCCTTTGTGTTTGGCATCAAAGTTCCGCCCCGTCATAAAAGCCAGATTCTCCATGATGTAGTGGAGATTGCTCTGTCAGAAATGCAATCAGCCAAAGCCACCTCAAGTGCTGATGAATTACTGAGGCTTAAGAAAAGACAATGACTTGTCAGTTTTCCACCAACCGGCTCCGTCGAGGGACAAGCTAACAGCGCAGCCCTGCATCCTCCAAATCTGAACGGAACAGTCTCAAAGTCAGATCAGGTTCATCATCAGAAAAATAAGGTCATTATTTAAATCAAATACAGTTCAATATTTATGCTAAACCCACATTGATGAATTTGGTTTATTACAGGTTTATAATTACCGCAGCTGGTATTGAAGTACTCTCCTGATTTTATCTTAAAGGATCATTTCTTTTTGGAGAACATATTATGTCCTCAGTGCCCTTACTGCTGCACACTGTCAGTTCCTGAAGGCGCTGTTCCTCTTTGTCTTTCTCAAAATGACCTTTGAATATTACAATTTATTTCTAGTGAGGAGGACAACAAATTTTAACTTGCAATTCAACATTATTTTGTTTTAATAATACCCAAAGCAGCAAATGAAATCTTCTGCCTTTGATTTGTCTGTTATAGTTTGCGCTTGATGGCAAATTGGTCATGAAGGCTTATACATATTAATTCATACATATTGACAAAGAACTGAGATCAGCATTTCTTTAAAATAGTCAAACTATTACTTTTAATATCAAGACTTTGGAATAAACTATGTTCGCTTTTGATGTTTCTATTCTTAACAAAATGGCTTAAGATATTTTAAATAACAGTGTTTGTGATGCAAGCATGTAGAAAACTGTCCTAACTACAATTAAAGGAACAGAGCAACAAACAAACAAATGTGACACATTTTCCAACAAAAATGTATCTAACCCAATACAAGATGTATAATAATTATAAAATATATATATATATATATATATATAAATATATATAATTATTATAAATAATATAATCTTTATGTGAAAGTAAAACAAGTGGTTAATGTTTTTTTTAACAATCAAAACTTGCTTTGATTATGATGATGCATTTATTGACAAATGCACCATCAAATGAGTTCAATGACAAATGAACTCATCACATCCCAATCCACTATCTCCATCCTTTTCTCATCACCTTCTTATTCCTACTCTCATCCCTGGCCATCCATCCCATCCAGTCCTGCAGGCAAACGTAATTGAAAGTGTGCGGTTGGCCACATAAAATGCAGCTCGGAGACAGAGTAACAAAGGGGCCGTGTGAAAATATGGTGCATTAACTGTCACAAAGTCGGCTGAGTCAGCCTAAAGCAGGAAACACTTGTCCCACAGCTGTGTCAACCACAAGCGGAGTTTACTCTGTGCAAATGCACTGTCAACACTGCTCACGGATTTGACAGACTATGATGAGCTTTCTAAAATTATGCTTTGAAAACAGAAAACATCATGATAGCAGGAAACTATCCCTCCACATTGAGGCTAAGGTAGATTACCATGTTCACTTTATCAATATTCTGCACCTTAATATTAAGAAAAGATGATTTGCAGAAATTGGTTATGCTAAGCTAAACGTCTTAACTTGAATGTCATAATCTAAGATTGAAATGTTTTAATGCAAAAATAATATCTATTCAATTATTGACTTAGAAATGAAGACAAAAGTGGACTGAGACAGTTTCAATAGGGGGCGCCATGAAACTGCCACAGTCTGGACATTGAATGAGCCTGAAATGTTTTAGGCCCAAACATATTATCACACTCATTGCTATGACAACATTAAATATTCATCTTGGCAGTCTTGGCTGTGCAAAATGAGTTAATTGCGAAAAGCCTTCTTTCCTGTTCACCTTCTATGATTACATCACCTGCCCTGGTGAAGACTGCTTCATAAATAGAAACGCTGTTAGCGATGCACAAGATCTTTTAAAAATGGATCATTTGCTGTTACGTCCCATTAAAAATAGACGGGGGGGGGGGGTTGGTGTCAGCAGGAGTTGGTTCTGTTTCAAAGCGCCATTCAACATCAGCTGAAAATGGAAATGGGCTCCATCTACTCAAAGCAACAGAAAGATGGAGTGTTTGGTGACCTCCCATTTCCCCGCAGTAAAGAAGAATACAATCGCATATCATACTCCAGCAGTAAAGTGCTGACTCTCTCATGTTGCCTCTGTCACCATTCATCCATGTTCATTCATAGGGGTTATGGTTCACTCTCTGTGGCTGAAGCAAGCACACACTAGCAGGGTTGGGGGGGGGGGGGGGGGGGGGGGGTAGCGCCTCAGCCCTGGCAGCGGTCATTAAATAGTCATGGGTCCCTGTGCTGAGCTTTGCTGCGCCCAGCTAGGATGCTTCAGCCTTAGTGCTCATGTTATACTCATCACTGCAGGGGTCAGGTATAGTGCAAGGCTGCTCTTCCGTTATGGGACCAGTTCGCTGTCATTTCAGGCAAGCCTCAGCACACACTGCACTAAAAATTCACACGGACACAAACACACACACACGCACGTTCACCTCGCTTTCACCCCCGCTGGCTTGGTTGCACGGAGTAAGGTCACATCACGGTCACTGAGCACTTTGACACGTCACAGAAGCACAGGATGGGCTTTTATTTCTTTCTCTCTTATTTCTTTGCAAACACTCGCCGTCTTGTCTTGTTTATGTGTACATGCTTGTTTCTGTCTGAGTGAGTGTGTGTAAGATGGTTATGTGAAGGTCACCAAGCAAAGCAGATGAAAAAGGAGGCAGTGTCCGAGCTCTTATCGGGTGATAAGAGTGCCGCGTGTGTGTTTGGTCGACCATAGTGGAGCAGGCCTTTGCAGTGCTTAACTGTGGATGCCAATGAGACGTGCCTGTGAAGTGCGATGGCTTAAAAGATCTGTTCCTGATGTTTGGTTTCCTCCCACACGGGTTTTACAAAAGGAAGGCACACATTTTATAGCAAGTGAAATGGTGCATTCCTCACCAGTGTGGGGTTGGGAATAGTTCAGCTCTCTCTGTCACATTGCAAAACTGTCCAAAAAAGAAGAAGAAAAAAAAAAGAAAAAAAGGCAAGTCAATTATGTTTTTATAAAATACTGAAGATCCAATAATGGATATTTTTGCCCTTGAAGAGGAGATTATAAATTAGGTTGAACTGGTTATTCTTAATGGCTTTGCATTGTGAATCAATATATAACTCATTATTATTGCTTTCATGATGTATTATTCAATTGATTGTTTAAAGGCAGTTTGGCATGGACTGTCATTTTAGTCCAGATTGGAATATCTGGAATATGGAATAATAGGTTAAAGACATTGATGCTGTCCTCAGGATAAATTATAGGATCATTATCCCTGACTTTATATCCACTGCAATAAGTAAAACTTTTAATTTGACATATACTCAATACTGAAGTTTATGACCAAATACTAACAAAACTAGTTGCAATCCCATCTGCCTCCACTATGCTTTACACGCTAATTAGCCCATGTTACTATTCTTAGACACTAAGCTAAGATTGTGAACATGGTTAACATTACACCTGCCAAGCATCAGCATGTTAGCATTGTCTTTGTGAGCATGTTAGAAGGCTGACATTAGCGTTCAGCTAATTTTGGCACAGACTGAGAGCTAACATGACCGCAGACTCTTAGTTCTGTCTCACTAATACAAAGTAGAATAGTTTTGTCATTTTAAAGTCAAAAATGTATCATTTACTATAGCATCTCCTTTTTTTATTCCTACAGCATTAAAAACACAAATATATTATCTTTAACTATACAATAATAGAAAAAAAAGTGGAAAATCCTCAGATTTGAGATGCTGGAACTGGATAAATGTTAAGGATCAAGAAATTCCTAATTCTTCTTTTGTTTTTTTGCACTAAATGCTCCATCCTGGCCCCGCCCTCTGGGCCCCATGGTCCAGTAGGCATCTTGCACACTCAACATATAACGAGTGAGAACTGAATCAGTGGAGTGATTAATGACATACAAAATATTAAATATTCTCATTAGCTGGCAGAGAGATTACACAAACTCTGGTAATAACATGCCCTTAACTGTCTAAGCCAGAGGCGGTCCACCAAAACACCCCCCACCCCAAACACACTCATGCCATCTTCTCCTGCAGTCTTCATCACCCTTCTCTTTTTCAGCTTCAGGCACCGGTGAGACAGGCAATAGCGGCATCTGAGCTGTCATACATGTCTGTCACAGCAGACGAAGCGGCGCGCTGGAGATGGACAGACACCTGATCTGTTCTAACTGGTGTTCCTTTTTGGGGCGACTGGTCGTGGTTGTTAGCACAAGAATGAAGATTAACAGAGCCAGCTGTCTTTACAGAATGCTGGGACTTGACATCTGCTCTATGGTTTACTTCTGCTGCATCAACTATCTCTGCAAGAGGACCGTTTCTGTAATAAGTCTTGACCTGAAAGACTGAATAGCAAATGGTGATGTCACACTGAATTATACATCATGTTATTATTCAAATGAGCTTTACTTTGATCTAAAGCTTCTTTCCTCCCCTACCCTACGGAGAAACAGGTAACAAGACATATGTGGATCTGTTTTCTGGAGTGGAAGTCAACTTGCCAACAATCGGTCTGTTTAGGAGGAGGGTCTTGGGTGGAGAGCAGCAGGAGAGATGAGCAAAGCACAAAGCTCAGGGCAGAGGTGGCTCTGGGCCGTCCATCTCCGGTTTCAGGATTTAGAGAGTGCTGACAGGTCTGGGTCCCCCGGCGCAGGCCTCTGGGCTGTAACCATGGATACCCAGACAAACCAAGAGCTGTCACTCAAGTAGCACCAGCTAGACAGAGTCACAGGAGATGGGAAAACAGGAGAGCGAGACACCAGGAGTGTGTGTCTACGTGCTTAAACCTGTCTGCGTGCACGTGTGGATCACGGAATAAAAGAGCAGTAGCTATGAATGCAGACAGCTGTGGGTCTAGTGGGATATCATCAGTCACTCTTGAGACACACACTATATAGAGAGCACACACAAAAAACAAAGTCTTGATACTGAAGGAGGTTTGGGGAAACTCCAGGCTCAGACAGACACAGACATGCTGGTAATAGCAAACTGCCACCTCATGAATTTTGCAGCTGTCTAAATCTCCTTGACATTTTCATAAAAACGTGCTCTTCCTTTGGCAACAGACTTTCTGTTCAGAAAAATAAAGAAAATTTTGAGGGGAAAACAAAGTCTGAAGGAGGTAAGGCGATGCAAGAGCATACGAATCGATTGAAACAAAATTAGAGATTTGAAATCAGATTCTCCTTTTTACGAATCTGCTCACAAGAAAAATAAAACCACCTTTTTTTTTCAAAAGGTAATTATGGATTTGTACGCTACAATGTACAGCAACTTCTCCTTGGTATTCAAAGTAAACACATCGCAACCGATGAGAACAAGCAACGCACCAAAAGAATCAAAGCAAACAAAGAGGAATCAGCCTTGAAATCAGCCTTATGTTGCCCCATAATGTCTGAACATTGATGAATTGTCTACAGTAGAAGAATAACAAATAAATTATTCAAATGTCTACTTTGGTGAAGTCACAGGGGGCTTTCTCTTTGTTCTGCACCCTGGCATTGATTTCTCCCAGTGGCAAAGAGTGGGATGCCTGAAGGTTAGACTTAGACACACACACACACACACACACACACACTATGTAGATAAATGACTCCTGAGCTCTGGAGTTTGATCCAAATGAAGCAATGATGTAGCTCACTGGCCCGGGCCCACATTGAAGTAAAGTGTATGTGCTCTAAAATGTGCTCTCAGTGAGTCAGTGTGTGTGTGTGTGTGTGTGTGTGTGTGTGTGTGTGTGTGTGTGTGTGTGTGTGTGTGTCAGGATACATGCGAGTGCTGTACTCTCATAAAGTGTGGTATAGAGGTGAGTTGGAGAGAAAACAATCGAGCGAGGAGAGATGATCCGCAGCCTCGGTGTGAAGCTCACGTGTTGTAATGAACAGATCTTTAACACGTTCATTCACAGCAGCAATTACATGCATCATAAATACATGTTTCTGTATCCGTGTCAGGATGTGCCTGTGTATGGATGACTGTAGCCGTGTTGGTGTTCATACTTTTCTCCCTTAAAAATCCAATCATACGCTTAATGATGTTTCTAAATGCATGTGTCGCCGCCTGTGTGCGAGTGTGTGTGATGGTGGTAATGTTTATGTTTTTCCTCTTCTCTCAATTCAATGCCCAGCGGTGTTCCTGGCTGTGCAGCGCTGCAAAATTGGCCTGAGAGGTTTGGGAACATTTCCCCCTTACAAACAGGGGCAAATCAATAACGTCTCGGTTGAGGGAGCTACTCTCCATATGAAGGTGAGCTGACTCAGCAGCCCCTGCAGCCCGGGGGGGGGGGGGGAAGAAAAGAGAGGAGGTGGGGATGGAAATGATTGCTTTACAAGCGGTAAAATGCACGGCGGTGTTGAGAACCCTCTAAGGACGGCGCGCTACACGCCTTCTCAATCCTCTCGTGGAGGAGCGGGAGGGGAGGGGAGAGGAGAGGAGAGCGCACACATGCACACTTGGCTTGTAAATACAAAAGGCTACTCTCTCTTGAGCTGCAAGTGCAATCAAGCTCCATGGTTTCTCTTTCCCTTACTCGTACTTGCTTTCTATCAATCTGCTCCGATGCAGTAGTAGGCTGGCAAGCTCTGATTCAGCCATTGCCAAGTCAATCACATCTCTACAGGAGCTGGATGGAGTCAAAAACAGCAGGAACATTCCCATCTCTACCTTCTCTCTTTAGGTTTATGTTATTCTCCTACATCTGTTCGCTGATCAAATGCAGGAGAGATCAGGCAGGAGGATGGGTGAGGAGAGGGTGGACATCACTGGGCGCTCCGATGTCCATCTGCGCTTGCAGGGGATCTGCTGCAGCAGCAGATGTTGGCATGTGGAGAGAACGGTGTTATCTCCCGTGAGACTTCCTGAAGGGTGGAATCATCTGTCGCCTATAATGGTGCTTTCTATTTACCATAGAAGTCGGAGGTCAGAGCTGGGAATGACGTCACACCTGAGCTGACCATTTTCCAGTTAAACAAGTCGGAAAACAAGACGGACGCCTCCAAGAAAACATTCGTTGTACTCGCCCTTTCGGAATACAAACAACTAGTAGTCCATACAAACTCTATAGCAACATATCCACGGGTATAAGTTGGTGCTCATAAAAAGTATATTGAAAGCTTCCACTACTGTTGATACGCTGTGTAGCCATCTTGAATTATGGGGTCGGGGGCGATGCGGTTCGTCCGACTTTCCAAGTCAGAAATCTGACTTCGGGGGGGCATTCAATTTGAAACTCGGAAATTCCGACTTCCCAGTACAACTCATACATTTTCTTTCCTCTCTCGGTGTCATGAGGCCTCATAAAAGCTTCAGTTCTCAGTTCATGCAAGGAATAAAGTACAGCTTTTTGAACTGAAATATGTATTTGTATCCCCACTTATCTTACATTTGGTGGTGAAAGGATCACACACATCTTTGTCCTTGGCACAAAAAAAAAACATTATTGCCAAGCACTTTCCACAACAAGGTCATGGGGATTTTTCTAGTTTTGTTTACTTTTACTTCAGTTCACTACAAACTTCTAATCGCAGAGCGCTGAACCTTGCTTGAGATGGGTCAGCCATCACAGTGAACATCTCTTTTTTTTTTTTTTTGGATGCTATTGTTGAGAGCAGAGACCACTCTGAGAACTCTCCCTGCTGGTGTGTGGTAAAGGGCACATGACATCTGGCATTTAAAAAACACTGCATCCATGTGATATGTTGACAAAAAAAAAACCCTAAGGGAGAAATGAGTGTCGGGCAAAAAATACAATGTGAATTTGATAACTTCTTACCAGACAGACTCCATCTGCGGATCAGACCGTTGCCGGCGCTGGCCGAGAGGGTTGATGCGATCGGTGTCAGCACCAGGAAGCGGTGCATTAAACGTGCAGCTGACTGATAGAGACAGTGAATTGGCTCCCATGTGAGTGAGTGAGTGAGAAGATAGTTTCAAGGTCTCAGATTTTAGATTGATAGAATAATGGAGTGAAGCAGAAAAATCCATGAATGGATAGGAGTCCTGAGGCATAGCTGAGAGGGAGTAATAAATGAAGGAGCGGGGCAGAGAGGCTGAAGTTGTAACTTTGACAAAAACTAAAGGTGATGAAACGTTCGCTGTGATGTATTACTTATTTCAAGCGAGTGTTTAAGCCTCTGCGAGTTGATTTTCAAATCTGAAATGAATGGCTCCCGATATATTGAAAGCATACTACATGTGATTTGGAGTTAATGAACCAAAACATGTAAATCCCTTATATTTAAGCTTGTGTTCCTGCTGCAGCAGGGGGAATCCAGCACATCTCCAGGGCTGTGTGTGAGCATCTATTTTTCCTCTCCCACGGTCGGTGGTTGTATGACACGCTCCGCACCGTGCAGTGACAGTAAATAAAACTTCTGCTATCAGGCCTCCACATCAGCCCCGGGAGAACAGCAGCAGTTGCCATTTTGTCATCTAATACAGCGTGAGGAACAGAAGATATTAAGGAACGCTCTGTGTGACAAGCTCAATGCGGTAACGCGTCCCTGTCCATCATTTGAACGAAATGTTAAATGACATGTGCGTCGCAATATGTCAGAAAGTAATAGCATACTGCCACATGTTTGCCGCATTCTGGTGAGGGTTAAAGCAAGTCTACTGTGGTGCAGTGCAATAAAGAGAGGAAAAAACGTGACACAAATGTGATAGTGTGAGCACACTTTGTGTATAATAGACTGCGTATATGTGAAGTAAAGAACAAAAAAAAAAACTGCCCATATAGCAGCTGCTCTAAATAAAGCATGACCACAGTATCACTGGCTTTTCACTCGTGCAGCAGCAAGTTGTTGATCGTGTGAGAATATCTGGCGCACATAGCCTTCAGAGCAGCTGTCTGTCTGCTCTGGCGAGGGGCTAGATGAGCCAACTGAGGTGAATATATTACTCTTACTCAGTGAAAGTCATGAATGCCATTTCCAACTGCTGAATGTCACAGAGACTATTGGGGTGACTACTTACGCTGTGGAGCGCCATGACATCTATATTCCCGCTGTTAACATCCCGTATGACTGCTTTTTAAATATCAAACAAAATCTCCTTGGAGCCAAATAAATATCAGCCAGGAAGATGGAAAGTGAATGGTTGCTGTTTTCCTGCAGATGACTGGGACGTTTGGGCATCACTGTTTAAATTACATTAAGTGCTTTTTTAAGGGTATGAGAGGCCTCGGCATTGGATATGTCTTTCCAAAGTGGGTATAATAATACTAGTGAAGGTTTTATTTCAGTAAACAAACATTACAGGAGCAGCTTTATTCTGGGATGTTATTTCGGTGGTGGCGAGGTGGCCGTTTTTAATGAGCGAACCCTTCGCCTCGCGGGCTCTGGAATGCATTACGAAAAAAAAAAAAAAAAAAGACAGATCACAGTGAAAAGAGAAGAAAACTGAGGCAGATCTCTCGGACGCACTCCCCTGCGTCGACAGAGCTCACCGTTTGCTGTGGAGTCATCAGGGGCACGTCGCTGTTTGAGTGCTCGGAGCCGACACTGATTATTTCCCACATCTTCACATATCAATGTTTGGCACCAAGGTCATTCCTCTGCAGCTTCCATACTGTACCTCTAATTGTGCCACAAGTCATTACCACTATTCATCATCTTTTTCACATTCTCCGCTCTCTATACGTCTTGATTTAATGAGACATAAAGAGCTCTACCAAGGGAGAACTGCAGCCTCTTTTCATTGCAATGTTATATGCTTATAATTAGGAAAAATAACTTAAACCTGACAGAGAGAGCAACCGACAGACTAAACCCTTTATTGTTTGTTTGAAGGACTGATTTAATTTTTTTTTTCCATTAAGAATTAAACTCGTTTTAATTAAAAAGTTCCTGTAAAACTGTATAACATGTTGAATTAGCTGAGGCATTCTGGGTAGGTGTTAAAATCGCAACATTAATACCTTATAGCAAAAAAAAAAAAACACAAAAAAACAAGACAAGTGTGCATTAAACTATTTTTCTTTCTTCTGAAAACATACGTATTCGTCATAGCAACTCTGTTCCACACCAAACCATTAATACAAACAATAATTATGCTTTCAGAATGTTTGAAGACTAGACTAGCCAAGATAACTGATTTCATACAATTGCCTAGCGTGATTGACTGTATTTTATTTCATAAACCACCCATCAATCTGTGTGCTTGCGAAGGCAAATCTTGCCCATCTTGAAGCTTTGTGCAGCTGTCACTTGGAAAAACAGGATACTACTTTCCAAGAAGAAAAGGGACAGTGTGCCGACCAGCATGTACAACAAAAGAAAAACAATCTCCAGTAATTGCCTGCCATCAAACAAACAGTGATTCAAAATGCAAGATAGAGGGAGGGTATGGCAGTGCATATTGCGAACCAGTCAAGGACGGCAGAACGATGCATCTTCCAAGAAATCACCGAGGAAATCAGACGGAGAAGCAGGGCTGGTGGTGGATTCATTAGAGCTGGACATGCCACGCACTAAACAATGAAGAGTTAAAAGACTAGTCTGCCTCTGACCTTTTGAAGGTAAAAGGTGGGGAAAAGAGTGGAAGCCTATTGATTTGAGACAGTTAATCTGTATCACAGGCAACCACACAGGCTGCAAAGCCGAGCTGACAGAGAGAACACGAGCATGATGTAAACATGGATATAAAGATCTGATATCCATCCATCTATCCATCCTTCTATCTATCTATCCGTGGGTGGATTAAGGCTACTGACCACTGTTTCAGTGTGAGATAACTAACGATTAAAAAATGCTTCATGCCCTGTAGGTGTGCTCTCCTGTTTGCTGAAGAGAAGGGTTTATATGCAACACGTTCAGCCATTAAAAACACATGCTGTGCACTTCAGTGCAATGTGATTTCTTCCTTGTTGCAAAAGTGTAACATATTTCTGGTCAATACTGAAGCTAGACATTTTATATTGATTAGTTTGTTTCCAGCGCACCAATACATAATTCATCAACCCTTTGTGTGTATGTGGATGTACATGTGCATATGTGTGTGTGAATGCTGCACGGGTAGACCATCAGTCAAAGTCAACACTTCCCTCCGCACCAGAAATCTTATGGAAAAACAAAAGTCTCCTCTAAAATTGCGGTGTGCTGCCAAGATTCTGGGGACCAAAGGCAACTATCACGGATCTCTTATCTCGCCAGCTCTTCATGAAAGCTTAAAAAAGGGCCCGAGTTCATGAAATAATTAAAAGCCTGACGCGATTAAAAGACAAGATGAGAAAAGAAAAAGCATTTTGCCCGGAGCAAGTTAGCCTCCTCAATCTTTTAGTGGAAATTGGGTTTGGGTCGGAGAGTGTTTTCCCCCCGACAAGCACATCGTTGCCTTCCCATCAGATCAGGGATCATCGCACCCATGCACTCAATCCAAACCTCCGCCAATACCAGAAGAGAACCATAACTCCATCGCAGCAGTCCTGGATCAGTGGTCTGGGCCGTTTCTGTAAAGTGTTGCTCATTTCACAAGGGTACCGTACTGCTGTGGTGAACAATCTTGGATATACACCTTCAGCCAATGACCGGTGTCTCAAATACTCTTCAGCAATGATTCATAGACATTGTTTAATCTTATCAGGGACTACCTGGACACAGCAGTAATAAACTGGAAATTGTCTAGCGATTCTCATATCAAATCACCACCATAGGAAAACTAAAGCAACACAGTGGCTCAGAGCAAGAACAGACAAGTCTATGGACTATTCTTGCGAAGACAAGCTATAATGTGATGGTGGTAATTAATTATGTAATAAACTTTTTATAGTAGAATCACTCATTAGCATAAACAGCGAGAGTTTCTGGGTCTATGTTTTCCTCATTATGTATCCTTTATCTAATATTTATCCCAAATCTATGAAGAATATAAGAATGGTATATTCGTAAGCCTTTAAACCGCATTGAACGACACAGCTTTTGATTTAACCTTCAGGTTAATCAGACGCAGATATGTAATATCTTCACTCTCCGCCCCTCACTTATTGAAAACTGCCAGCGAGACCTGAAACTTTGACTGGTCACAGGTAGAAAATGAGATTATGATGAGGACTTGAGTAATGAAAGAACCAGCTCGTCCTTGTCCGAGATGTGACTCTCTCCCTGTTCGCCTCAAAGGAGGTAGTAAAGCTGCCTGCCACAGACATAAAAAATGACCGGCCACTTCAATTAGCTCAATCATAAAATATAATTTGAGACACATCTATCGAACATGACCTGCAGACTTTGGAGAGAGGGCTGTGCTGTTGTTCATTTATTAAATATCAGACTCATTGAAGTTCTCTGTCTGGGTTGTAAGTGACATTGAAATGTAAAAATTAGGGGTTACTGCATGGGTGGACTTCTCTTATAATATTTAACAGGAACAGTAAATCAAATCTGAAGAATGCAAGGTGAGACAAAATAGATTTTTACAAAATCTTATTAGTTAAGCTCGTCATTCACCACTTCTGAGGTGATGTGCCGTATGTAAAACATACTAATGTATTTTCTCTAGCTGCTGTATTCTTACTAGAAAGCAGCTATTGTCATTTTTATTTTCAAGGGAAAAACCTAACATTTTAGTGAATGATGCAGAAAAGAAATGAAAATCTTAGAAATTTCCACGTGAAAAATTGCAGCTGAAAGTTGACGTTCTGCACCTCCTCAATATAGCGGCTGCAATAAAAAAAAGTTACAGTCGCTGAAGTCGTTTGGCTGTTTGAGTGTGGTGGCCATTGATTTGTGCTGTGCAGAACTCTCCGTGCATGCCAGGCATTGACCAATCAGTGTCTGTAACGTTTCACATGACCTTTTTGTACCTGCTCGGCTCACTTGGAACTGCAACGGAGGGGATACTAAAAAAGTAGTATGAGGTACCAGGTACTTTTTACCCAATGGAAACGCAAAGTGGAGCTGGTACTACGCAGTGCAAATGGGGCTACAATTTAGAATGTAAGCATGCTAACATTTGCTAATTACCACTTAATAGCTCTAAACGGTACAGCTAAGGCTGATGGGAATATCAGCATTTTTGCAAGTTGCAATTTTGGTCATAAATCAAAGGACTGGACAAAGACAAATCTTGACCCATTGGTGGTGGTAGATGAAAAGCCAAAGATAATGATAAAGATGTCTGTGCTCCCTCAAAACAAAGGTGCATTCAAAGCAGCATGGACGACACGAGCGAAAGACCAAGTCAACAGGTCTCAACCAGAGGCAGCGTTTCCTCTATATACAGTTTGCACCAGTGGCCTGCTGTTAAGTTGCAGGAAGTGGAATTTTCTGTTTTGCAAGGTGGCTGGGAAAACTCACTAATATTCATGAGGATGGTGCTACACGAAGGGCAGTAAATGATGTAATGTTACACGAGCACGGTTTGATGTTTTGTTACATTTCAAATTCGACCAGTCTCTGCGCTGAAATGTAAAGAATAGCAGTGGAGACAACTCTGCTCAAAATAACATGACTAATCTCGTAATAGCTACATCCATGGCCTGTACTATGCGTCTCGTTATGCACAGCTGAATATTCCTTCTCCCTCTGACGTGCCATGTTTAGTCTGGCTATGTTACATAGATTTCCACATCTGAGGACCAGAAATATGTGGGGCTAGGCTCAAGACAAGACAACAACAATTAAACGATGTATGTGCATATCCTGCACCAAAACAGAAAACATAAGTCACTCCCCAGTGGTTAATAAACTATTTGAAGTGCCTCCTCCGAGACTATTTCTGATGCCAACATTAAATGTGTCCTGCATGTCCTTAAAGCTACAATTCAAACAATAAAGGTAGCATTAGGGTAAGACATTTGATTAATAGTAATATTTGAAATTTGAGATTGTTTGGGATTCATGGCACGGCATACTTTATAATGTGCATCATTTAGGCATGAAACAGAACAAAAGAAGAAAGCTTTAATAGTTTCAGCATATCATAAATAACACAAATCATAATCAAGATGATGTTTATTTGAAATCACGTCACCCAGCCGTAAGATAGGTATGTCACTGAATGACTGAATATTTTGACCTGCTAGTGTTGCTAGTCATTGGGATAAATCATGAGGACATTTGAGTACTTCATCCTCTGGTGACCATGAATGCATGTTCAAAGATTCATGGAAATCCATTCAAATCATTTTTGGAGATATTTCAGACTGTAATGTGGTGATTAAATAGTAGACTGGCTGAACAAAACGTCCTCCTTTGGAGCCATATCTGCTCTGATTAAAATGTTTTACACCACTTAAAACAAAACAAAAATCTCATTTAAATCAGCTTTCTCAGATCATCTTACAAATGAGAATAAAACAACAAAGCTCATTGGGACTCCTGACTCGGTATGATCATTTTTCATCCATGTTTTTCAAAATGACTGAACAGTTTGATGTCTGGAGTGAAACCGTTCCTGTGTCCATAACACTGCAGGAAATAGTACAATAGTTAAACACACAGGCAACCCTGCCAGCAGTGAAACAAACTCTGAATTACTTCTCCTGTTAAAATAAAGAAACTGATGATAAAGGATGATGCTGACGTCACTGTGTGTGTAACAGCACCGATTTAAAATGACCCATTCCTTATATCTACTGTTTCCAAAAGCCCTCCAAATAAAATAATCAAGGATTGATTGAAACCATTTCATTATGCCTCTCATACTTCTGGTATTTTCAAGCATAACTTAGTTTGAAGTGAGCCAACAAACACAGATTTGCCTGAATAAGCAGAAAATCTTTAAAAGAGCCTCTTTCATTCACATGCTTTTTGTTGGTGAAGTGACTCCAACCCACAGACTGATGCGAGTCAATTTGAGATGCCAAACGTGATAACAGGAAGTTCTCTGCAGGTCCGCATATACGACTCGCAGACCAATCCAGGCTCAAAAACTAAATGAAGCTATTTGAAAAGCAATGGAAACATCATCCTAATACAGCCTTGTCATCATCTTCACTCCCAAACACCGCTGTTTATTTTCTCCCGAGAGGCTTCGCGCCTTGCATAGCGAAGACGACGCCACTCAACTTGCTCATCTTCAAAATCTGTTTACCAGGATGCAGGGTAGCAAAGGGGGAGATTTGACTCACAAATTCAACCTCAGATTTTTCGTGTCAACGTCTTCCTTTCTGATTGTTTTGGCAATCACACACCTGAACACTATTGGGAGTGCGAGGCAAACACCGTGGCAGCGAGCTGCAGATGATGCCTCACTGAGAAAGTGAGAGGCGAAAACCAGACACGTTTCGGCTAATCAACAGGAGACCACAGCCGGGTCCAGCCCTGTGCTGCCTGCGCACAGAGTAGACAGAGATAAAACAATGTATTTGAAGCACCCGAACATTTTCCTGGACCTCAGCTCCCTGCCGTCTTCTGGGTTCACGACTGTCTCAGTCAGACAAATTTCATTACTGCTTTATCTCTCCTGCAAGATATTATTTTGCTCAGCACCAGGGCTGTAGACCTAATACAAAAACTAGTACTTGAGACTTGATCTGAATTTGACCTAGACCTGACTTAAACGAAACATTCAGATCTCAAGCTTTGACCAGAACATTTCCTCTTGATAAATAACCTGCAATTCCACAGGCAGAGCCACAAAATTTGACATATTAATTCATTTGTAATCATAATGCATTAATAGGACTTTGTCTCAGGTGTGTAACAAAATTACGTGTCTATATAGTGATGCTTAGCGGTAGATGCTAACTACATGCCAACAGGCTCACAATTACAACGGGTTTGTAAGGAAATATCAATGCTCTAATGTATTGCAACATTTTGTTTTGTGATGCTAAAAAGCTTATTTTTAATTATTATTATTATTATTATTATATTTTTAACATGCATGTTTACATGCAAGACAAATCAAGCAGACACTTTGCACTGGTAGGGGTCCAGCTGCATGAGCCTGGCCCAACACTCCAGCAACCACTAAGACCCGATTTTCAGTGTTAATTGGGCCCACCAGTGGCTGCTGAGCCAGTGTTGGTGGCCAACATCACCGCTCGGTGTTTGGTTCTAGGGACTCTTTAGGTTCTGGGCTGGCTGGGGGTGATTGGAATATAAACCACTAACATTAGTGCATGTCTTTTCTGTACTGCCTGTCCCTTTGTCCTTGTCTGTCTTGTTTGGTCTTTCTGTTTCACACATGGTGGATCACATCCTCTTTGACGAGAGATGGGTATTAGTTTCAAATCAAATGTAATAGGCTAGTTTTTCAAAGAGGGCTGGTGTGGGTCACATGCACACATTCACACACACAGAAAAGAGAAAAAAATGAAAAAGAAAAATGAAAAAGAAAAAGGCATACAAAACCTCCAGCAAACACTTACAGTCTACATAGAAGGACACACAACCGACAGCAAAACCCCTTGAACCAAAACTGCAAAGAAGCTCTTTGAATGCTTTCAGCTTTGACTGACTTGAAGTGGTATCATAATTCAATGTATTTAAATAGATGTAATACTTGGTATTTGCAATGAAGTCAAATGGCTGATATAATGAGGGCAGTGGGGCATGTAGTGAACAATAATGAAATTCTATGAAAGGAAGCAGGTTTGGAGAAAATGAAGTCAAGAGTAAGCAGAGAAACTGAACGAGAAATGTGTCTTTGTGAGTCAAAAACTCATTAGTAGCGAGCCTGGATGTAGTTTGAACAGTGATACCACAGATCTGTGAAATCTGGGCATTACTCCCACCAATAGCAGCTCCAAAAGAACAGGCCTTGTGCTACCCAGAGAGCTCTATTCATTTCCCAAGATCCTCCAAACCAAACAGTTTGGGTGACAGCTGGACATTCCCTTTCAGCTGCGTTGGGAATATGTCCGTCCACCAGGAGATGGAGATGTTGAAAAAAAAACCCTTCGCCTTATCTCACAGGGAGGGATCAACAGACTTCAGCTATAGTTTCCACATGTTTATTGACATCTGAAGGTGTGAAGGCTGCACCTATGCATTAATATTTACATTGAACAGCAACAATAAAAAATGGAGGCACAAGACATGAAAGAGGTGCTTTATTGTGGAAGTAAATGGATGTCAGTGAGGCTGAAATGACAACTTGCAATATGGGTCTTACACTAATGCTCTCTTCAGCTGCTCCACCTCAGGCTTATTGTTCCACTGTGCCTATCGGGGAAGGACGGGAGGCCATCTGAACAGAGCCTAGGCTGGGGCCGGGCAGGACACCTTGGCCCTTTCATGCTCCATTAAACCAGTAGCAGAGGAAAGTATGAGGTCTTGACATTTCCTGGCTCAGAGCCCTGCCGCTGACACAATTATAGGCCCCTGTCCCTCGTCCGCGCTTTGCTCCGCTGTTTAAAATGGCTGCCTGTAGCCACGGCTGTGAATGTAAACAGCAGAGCATCTGCCGCTTAGAGGACCAAGCTTTCAAGCAACCCACTGACAAGAATTGTTGCATTTTCCCACAGATCTCTCCATTTTTACCTTATTTGTTTGCTGTGTATGGAGGCTGGATTTTAGGATGAAATCCTAATACTAATACTGTCCGTTAGTTGTATTAAATCGTATAACAAAATTATAAATAAAGTTTAGTGCTTCTTAAACGATGCCTAAAGGTGAAACAAGTATGCAGCAACGCAAGCTATACCCTGGACAAAAACAAACAAAAAAAACAACGCCTTGAACTCTAACAGATTCACACAATCTCATTGAGAATATTGCTATTTATCCAGAGGCAGGAAATAGCTGGTCTGTGCCTCATCCCCAGCACTCACATAAAATTCTCCCTCCCCAGAAACATAGACTCCACTGTGACTACTTTCTTCAGCCAGCAGACAATTTGCCAAGCAAAGCTGTGAGGCAAAATTAGGTTTCATCCCAGAAAATGTTCTGTTAAAAAAAAATAATCAAAGCATTGACTGATATGAGACACAACTGCTTTGCATTCGGAACAATAACTAGGATGCAGCAGGCTTTCCAGAATTCATTAATCTGATTTATATGGGCTGGGTAGAAAGAGGTTTCTTTTTTGTTTGTTTATTTTTGGAAATTCAGACCTAAACAAAATGAAAACAAAACAACACCCCCTTAGGTTTTATTTAAGACTGACTGACACAAATGATAGAGGTCTGTCTCAGACCTCTCCTTGGCCAAACAGTTTCTAAACGTCTATCCTGATAATACATCACATTGAAAAGGAGCAACAAAATAAGGCTGCTGCCGATGCTCCATTACTCATACATCATCTTGCCATCTTTGGCCACCACACAGGCAATTTAGTTGTATTGTTTCTAAATAGATGGTTGTGCATGCTAGTTACAGACTGCAGCTTCAAATTTTCCAAACACAGTTTTACCATGCAAAAGAAAATACTGCAGTTAATTCTTCCTGTGTGAGCTGTATTAAATTCAGTCAATTCTGTCATGCAAAGACATTTTGATGAAACCACCAAGCCGTATCCAGCAGAAATGAATTCTTCTACAGTTCTAATTATCAAAACTAACATATAAAGCAAACAGCAAATAGGTTATTTGCTGAAGTTATTAATATTAAGCCTCTCGGTTACTAAGAAGCCTTGTGGTCTGACCTTAAGGTGCAAACAGCAGAAAGATGGCAGGACAAAGAAAGAAGCAGATCCTGCATCTCCCGAGGGAATGATAAAGGTTAATTCTGGCAAGACTATTTCCAGTCCCAGAATAGAACAGGGTGCATAAATGATTACCTACTTCTGGGGGGAAAGTTTCTGATTGGATTAATCCAAACCAGGGTCGTCTTGTAACAAGAAACAATGAATCTCTCTCATATTCCTACCATATGTTTTTTATTCTAATTAAGATAGGCCTAAAGGAGAGGGAAGGAAAAAAGGCAGAGAGACAGAGAGATCGTGGAGAAGGACAGTCTCCAATCAACTCCAGTAGAGGGGCCCTGCTGACCTAGATCCAGGCTGAGAGGGGATGATATTAGCAAAGCAATTAGGGGAGATGACAGCCGTCAGGCAGGGTCAGACTGACAGGGATCGCAGCCCGTCTTTCCCTCTCTCTTGAGCATCTTCTCTCTTTCTTTCTCTCCCTGTTGCAAAGGCTATTGATTTTTGACAACCAAAACAAGAAGCCCTCTCATCCCAGAAGTGGCAGAATTGGTAAAGAGAGCAAAAAAAAAAATCTCAAGTTTTCAAAGAAGAGTGGGAAGAAGAAAGAACGTAGTGCATATGGCATTGGGCAATGAGAGGAGAAGGGGCTGAGGCTCTCAGGTCGGTGACCCTGCCAGCTTTTGGCTTGGATGTCACTGAAATTACTCCAGGCATGTTAAAAACTTAATTCCTCAGAGATGATAGGAAAGTGTAACTTCTACCTCGGAAAGTTGTTCCATGTTTTTGCCATGGGGATGAAAACGTATTTGGAGTGAAGTGAGGGAAACCTAACTTTTTCGTTCTGGTGGACGGGACATGAAAGTTAATGTACTCTAGAAAAGTTTGGAGTAAATGTAGAGGTTTAAAACCAGGCTGAGCGTAGAAAGAAAATGTAATTTGATGGTTAATTTCCCTTTTTCATCTTCATATCCCAATCAGATATTAATGTACTTATCTTGCTGCACAGTGCACACTTCAACAACTTTATATGCTTGATAATGCCTCATAATTAAATAATTTTGCTTGAAGAAAAAGAGCCAATATTCTTCCTGCAATGACAAAAAAGACAAATCGGGTTACAAATACATCAACACCATTGAAAAAGTTGTATTATTCCCAAGAAACTCGGCTCATAGCCTCGCAAGACATTTCAGACACCGGTTAACATTTTAAAATGTCACAAGATGTGAGTATTTTCAGTTCCACCAGAATCATAAGAGGTATTGTAGACAGAGCGACACTGTGGACTGAAATAAACCAAAAGATCAGACTTTGATAGGACTTTCAGATGATTACATCACTGGCCTCGCAGCAAACCCGGGCAAAAACAGCATTTTGAGAAATCTCATGAAAACACATTAGAGTATGGCTGTGTATAAAACGCCCCACGAACCATGCATCCAAATCTGATTTACAGCAATTACAGAAGACAGCACCACTTATATCACCGGCCCATTCAGCTGTCACACGAGCGTATACGTCGCTCCATCCTAACACGCTTCGCTCCAGGCATGCGACACAGTGGTGTTGTGTTTGACATGTCTGCTTTAATCTGATCTCAGTGGGTGGTTGGAAGTTTGACAAAGGCAGAAGAGGCATATAGAGAAGACCAGACTCTACACATAAAACAGCTGACTGGAACACGAGCGGCACGATGAAATAAAATAGCAGAGAAGGATTCTGATACAAGACTCAAGTGAATGCATATTGGATGCTTTTAAATACTGAAGTGTGCTGTAAACAGTCTCAAATCAATAAATAACACCTGCAGGCGGCATCTCTACAGGAAGACAACCGCACATTTATTGTTCGCGGACATATTTGTGTTTCATCAGCTGATGGAGCCGCAGAAGGTCAATATGTATAGAAGAGGGATTCTTCTTCAACTGCTCTCCAAAGCCAAGAACACCTGCTCATCTGCAACCTCAAGTACACTTCAGACATCATGCCTAACTCGGGGCTCGCTGCATGTTTTTCTGCCCTGATTCTAACCGCTCTACGTCATTTTAATCCAAAAAAACAATTCTACTTACAACTTGCAGGGATACACTGTTGAGCTGGGTGTGCGGCTAGGCTAGTAGCGCGAGATAAAGCTGAAAGTTGTTTTTTTTGTTGTTGTTGTTTTGCCCAAAAGATGCATGAGGAGTTTGGAAAAAGCTTTGGAGGCAGTATTGAGGAAAAAAACATATGGTGCAGGAATGCACTTTTACAAGCATGGGGTATGAGCACATATAGAATTGCTTTGACATCTGCACTACATATGTGTCCACCCCATAAAAGGATCCTTTTAACACCTTTACATGTGCAGATAAAGAGGTGATATTGCTGATTGAGCCTGCTGGCTATATCATTAAGGCCAAATAGAAGCAGAATAAATCTTAATGCTCGCTTTTCAAGACCTCAGCATAACGTCTAATTATCAATGACCTGTAACATGCCAGTGGTTGCTCACCTTCTTAATGTATTTGCTCTCTCATCTCTGCTGACATTCCTCCGTGCAGATAAATGATGGCAGCCTCTCAAGTCACGGTTAGATTTCATATATTTTAGTCATGATTTTTTTCTTCTTCTCATTTTCACAACACATAAAACAACAATAAATGAATAGATGCAACAGAGAAAAACAAAAGTGCACATATACAATGCATGTCAATTTATGCATTGATGGAAATGACCGCAAGTGGACTGAGAGTCCAAAAAAATCCACGGAACCAAGACCAAGTAAAGCCAAGAAAAAAACAAAGATGAAAGCTGGGAAACTGAAGTGGATCCAAACATGGTACAATGTCATACACTACAGTTCAGTCCCATACAATTAGTTCCCAGGTTAACATCTCTGCCACTATGTTCACTCATGGGTTCACATCTTAATAAACTTAGTGGAGACATTGGACGGAGTACACCCTATTTCTTGAAGGTATAGACAAGTCATTTGGCCATTTTTTTAAAAGGAAGAAATGGAGTCTAATATCCACTCTCACAGCTCCAATCCCTTTTTCTCTGCCTCAAGCAGAATCCCAGTCACGCTTGAGAACAGCAGTGGAAACTGTCATAAAACACATGATACGTCCTGCACATATGTAGGGACAGTGATGTGTGCCATAATGAGTTGCACTCAGCAGATGGCCATTTAGGTTTATGTCAACATTAGGGAGATATCCAAATAAAAATTTGGCAGATGATACTCACAATTAATTCTGTGCAAATTTTCCCACCGACCCATTGACTGCAGATGATAAGAAGGTACATGTGAATTCTTTGATAAGGGTCCCTGTTGGGAAATTAATTTCAGCAGAGAACATTTGGTCCTTACAGGGGCTGGTGTAATTAAGGTTAAAAAGGGGTTTCTACACCAGGCATGGAACTTATTCCTTTCAAATGTATCCTTGTAAACCTGACAGGACTAGAGCAGGTGGACCATGGCTATAGTCACAATGTCAGCGTGTTCTTCAACTGATGGTGGATGGGCTCGACCCAGAAGGCAAAGGGAGAGGAAATCGTATTTTAGCTTGAGTCAGCGGAAATTTTTTAAATCTTCTGACAAGTTCAAGCAAGCAATAAATTCTAGCTTTTATCTGAATCTTATATATTGAATAACTCAGTGTGGAGGTTCTGTTTTTATGCGTGCATCATTATCAGCATCATAATGGAAGTTACGGTAAAATAAAATAGCACATTATAGAGCAGACATAAAAAGATAAGACCGAAAACAACAGCGATCTGTGGAGTGTGGAAGAAACAGCAAAGTAATATGATCTAATATAATGTTCTGCAAAAATTGAATTACCCAGAACTCTGTTCCTAAGGAACACAATGTTTTATATCCAAGCTCAAGTTGAGTGCTGCTTGAGACATTAAGTGAAACGACGTACCTTATCTGCTTTGATAATATTCTTATTATAGCGTGACAAGTAATGAAACGCACTGAGCTTAGATATATGGATCGTGCAACAATGCCTCTCCACAGCCACAGCAGATACCCAGTATAAAAATTAATATGGCATCGTTTGCATGGAGGCCGAGCATGAGGGAAAGCTCAGGTGCAGATATCCTTGAATAAGACGGCTGACATGACACAATGTAGCGTGTAAATGGCGTAGCCTTCTGCTTGATATCGTCAGGCTGCTGGACGCCGTCGACAAAGCGAAAACGAACGTTGGCAACAGCAGGCTCAGGCAAACCATGGCTGACAGGATTTAGTGGATGAATAGATGTATGGACGGACAGCTGGTGATACTGAATACTTTACAGCTTTCTCTTTGGGTTATGTCACCGTGACTTACATTCCTCCGCTGAATCGCCAATTTGAAAGAGGGATAAAAGGAGATCATTTAAAGGGGCTTTAAACGATAAAATAAACAATTGTTCGTCAATGTCTGACTGCAGAATTGAATGATTTTTCATTCTCGGTGTCCATTTGTAAATCCTGGTATTTCTTCAGCTCATGGCTCTATCAATACAGCCGGCAGTGTTTGTCGGCTGTTGCTGGCCTTTATCTCAATGTCACTGTTGCCCATCCCGCACTCACACCATTGAGAGAGAGATGTTTAATTTCAATCAGGTTCTCTTGTTAAAAAGTTTGAACAAAATGAGGAAAAAAAAAAAGGTTTAAAACACTGATTACTTCTCAGTTGAAGGCCAGAGTACATTTTCAGACTAGTTAAAAATGGTTCTTTTTCATGTTGTTATAATGAAGCTGCATTGAATGACTTTGGCCTTTTGTAGTCTATTGAGTTTCTAATGTGATATTTGAAATACTGCAAGAAAGAGCTTTTGTAAGCAGGTTATTTAACCATCACTAATGAGCACAGAATGGTGACATGATGGGGACAAAACAAGTGGTGCTATACTTTTACCTGCAAAGTAGCGGTTTCATCTTGTCAGCAAAACACCCTCTCACAACTAGACTTTAGGTGCTTTCACACCTTCCTTGTTTGGTCTGGACGTTCTGACTTTTCAGTTTGATCTGGACCAAAATTGCAGGGATGCTACTTCCCCAGGACCAAGGTCCAGATCAAACAGCCAGAATTTGGTCCAACAAAAAGAGGCGGTTTCGGTCCGGATCAAACTGGTTCGGTTCATTTACAGTGTGAAAGCACTTTTTTGGTTGGTTCGGACTTTCAGGCCAATTACAGGAAGTTACAGCAGGCTACCGTCACCGACACACAAAAGAATACAGTGATATGATCAACTAGAAAAAACACAGAAGTGCTCAGATTTTCTTGTTTATTTTCTGTACGGATGTGAGAGAGAGAGACGATGCCAGAGGATAGGAGAGCAATACCACCTGACGGTAAAGAAACTGCAGCAGTAGCTGTAGCCTATTTGAAGCTGCAAGATGCCATCAGAAAAAAGTGTTGCGTCTACAAAAAATGAGAATTACAATTCTCCTTTTTATGATGACCTGGAAAGCATTCTGGGCAATCAATCATCAAGTATAGGGAGACACAGCCCAAATAGGTGAGGATAATTGGATGTAGGTATGTCATGAAAGGTTCTTTAGTGCAACAAGTAACCAAAAACTAACCGGATCAAAAGTATGCATGCAAGTATGTAACAAAAAATCTGAACCTTGGTTTGTACTTTCAGGTGTGACGGCACCTTTTAACTCCTATGTTAAACTCACACACCGTTGGCTATGCCTTCGGGAGCAGTTTGGGGCCACTCACCTTCCAACCAGTGGAGGACAGTCCTACCTCCAGCTAGCCATTGTGGCTTTATGCTGTGCTGGCTTTATGCTGTGCTGTCCCTGAGGCCACTTAAAGGAATAGAGACAACACTGATTCCACTTCTAAATGTGCCAGCATGCCCCGTTCACAGACATTAGCCTCAATGGACTCCATAAGATGCTATGCTAAAACCCCGCTGTGCGTTATGTGTGCGTGTTTGTGTGTGTCAAGCTCGTAGGATTTTATGCCCCTTTAACCATGGGTCGACCCCTGCGGTGCCTTACGTCTTAATCACTCCAGGAGCCTGCAGGAGACAATGCTCCGCTGTTTCTGCGACAAGAATAAAACCGGGTATGTGTGACAGAGCGAGCCGCAGTCAACGTTTATGCATGTGCGTTTATGTTCCTCCTCTGTTATGCTCTAGTAACAGCATGTGAATGGGATATGGGATTCCCGTGTGCCCCCCCCACCCCAAAAAAAAAAGAAAAAGAAAAGGAGGAAGCCATTTTTATTTCTAAAGCTGTGGCTGCTTGCTGTGAGGCCTGCTGGTCGTCTCATGAACAGCAGTGGGGGGATGCTTGTGAAACGCATGACCTTGCTCCCTGCTTTCTGCTCTCCCTCCTTCCTGCACACCTGATTGCTCTCAGCAGCAGAGACAATATCAGACATGCACCTCATGGTGGTCAGGTCAGAGGTCGCATCATTAGTGACATTACTTTTCTACTTAGAACATACCTTTAGCCTGAAGTAGCCCCATTTTCTTTCTCTAAAGCTAAATACTTCACTGCACTGTGTCCGGATAAATGCTCCTCTCAAAGCTTTTTGGTCCTTTGTCAGCAGGGGAAGACTCCTTTGTGTCTTTAAATGAGCATTTAACATAAGAATATTTCTAGTGCATCTATGTGGGAGTGGGTGAGGACATGAGAAAGACCTTGAGTCAAAGCTAATGTATAGGAGAGGACTTCAAAGTATTTATCTCCTCACAGCAGGACTGTCCATTAGGTAATGGCAAATGTGTGCATAAGCACAATCTGTATTTATGCATCAAAGTCTTTTCCCAACACGGATAATGCATTCTAAAAAATGCAAAACAAATATATTAAATCCATGTCATCACTTATTGATGTCACTGAAAACTAATTGCAATTATGGCTGCGGGCATTGTGGTTTGTGGATTGCAATAGATATATAGTGCAGTAAGTATGTAAAATCCAGTGCTATGAAACTAAACTGACTTGGTATGCTAAAATCTATCTTTTTATCTTATTTTAATCAAACGTTTTTAGCCAAAAACATTCCCTGTCTGCAGCTTTTCTGATGAGAGAATTTGCCTCTCATCTCTGTTTCACATAATCTTTTGATTTTTGACTATTGGCTGGACAAAACCAGTCTTCAATCGATTGCGAAAATCAATCGGTAGATTCATTACATCATTACGCACAGTTCTGGTGGAATGCCTTGAAAACTAATGACCAGATTTGAGACAAAATTATCTAAATTCAAAGTCCATTTATTAGCTTTTTACAGAGCGTCTCATGGTCTTCACGAGCAAACGGAGTTATCAAATTAATGGACGGAGTTGCATAACATCGGTGGTGGATATTCATGGCACAGTCCCCCAGTTACAGCTATCAAAACATAAAGGGAACATTTTTCTATGTCGTCTTATTGGCACATGACATGCAACCAGCAAATACTGAATGTTCAGTCCGACATCAAAGACCTGCAGAGGAGCACAAAGCTTCTTGTTCAGCTACCAAAAGGTGAAGACTTGGTTTTATTAGTATGCACTGACAATTAGGAGTCACTGCACACGTCTCACTGTAATTTACTCCACTCTTTAACAGGAGAGATGTAGCTTTCTTTTTCATTAGGTGCTGCAGAGTCCCCTGTGAGGCTTTTATTCACTGCCACCCCTGACTTTCCTCCACTACTGGTGAAGCAGGTAGGCTGCCAGCTGATGACACCTTTGTTTGAGCAGCTCAGTGTGCTACAACAAGTTCTCTTTTTCTCACAGAAGCTTGTCGTCTATCATTACTCCAGGTGGCCTTGAGAATGATTTCGGCAGACAGCTCCAGCGCACCGTCTGGGGGCTCAACGTAAACACCACACTGCTGGGCAAACAAGGTTGATGATGACCATTATTTCCCAAGGTATGTGGTAAAAAAAAAAAAAAAATGTGTTGTGCTCCAGCTTAAATTTCAGCGCATCCTTGGCAGGAAGCAAGGTGTGTTTGATTATTTGGATTTTTTCAAATTTTGGACCACATGCATACCACGAATGTCTGGATCACCCTTTCTTTTTCTGTTAAATTGAGAACAACAGCATTAAAAAAAAATTGGCTCTGAAACAAACAACCCCGCCATGTCTCCCTGAAAATGCAAGCCTGTGCCGTATCCCAAGCTAAAGGGAGTGCAGTTTGTTCGGAGTAAGAACAGTCATACCAACTAATGGAAAAGCCCCAAACCACTCTAAGCTTCATGGCTATATGGAGACAGATGTCGACACCTTTCAGCCAGCGGGTAACCACTGGCCATAAAATATTCCAATAGACATTTTAGATTAGCCGGTAGATGGGTTGAATGCAGAGTATCGAATGGTGGAACTTAAAAGTTTAAACACCTTTCTTGAGGTATTCACTCAAAGTGCAAATAAATACCCAATTGAGACATTACATGCTTTAGTCACTTTGTTATAATCAGCTGGAACTCTCTGTAATGGATTTATTATGATAGCAGCATTTCAAGGCCAAAACGGTCATTCTAGAACTGAAGAACATGTTGTCTTGAAATCCTGTGATTTTACAGAGCCACAAACTGGGTGGACTGGTTCTTATTCAACTGTTAAGGTGGGAATAGTTTGGGGATACTAATAAGTTGTGGAATACAGGCCAGGGTACACTCAAAGACCTATTTCATATGGTGTCATCAATCCATGTTATATGAACAGTCAGCGGGTGAAAAAGCTTGCAGCAACAAACAATAGCCACTTAAATATTAGCATACCAACGCTGACTTTTCATAGCCTCTCATGAAAAAAGATCATGCTGTTGCACACACTGGAGTACATTCGAAAAAAAAAGTAAGAAAACAAAAGAAGGAAAACAGAGAATTTGAGATAGAAATTCTGACCTTGCTCCTGGTCACTCGCTGAGGGAGGTGGAGTAAATGTTGGGCTATCACTTTTTGGCAAGTATAGAAACTGTTGGATGCTGTGAAGCACTTCTGTTGTGCCTTAATGACTGAGGCAGAGAAACCCTGGTGCACAAAGTCCCAATGTTATTCTGAAGTGGTTGTCATCAACTCGCATATACTTTGGGAATCTTCAAATGGCCGCAAGAAGTTGGGCTTGAACCAAACACAATGGTGCATGCCAGCGGTACACAAACAATTCTGTTTTTATGATGTATAATTTCCTCTTCAACACGACTGAAGCATCACATGCAATGTGGTTATAATGGTTCAGACTACACAACGGCTGCAGGGTGTGATAGAATGTGTACAGAAAAATGTATGCGGCTAATTTGCAAAACTGTGAAAGCTGACCACAGCAGGGACCGCGGCAGCTTCGGACTGCATAGTCCACCGTATGAGAAACACACTATCTAATGATTTTACACCTGAAGTCCCACCACAAAGGTTCAACCGTACCAAGGAGCGCACATAATGAGTCCCGTTCATCAGTGATGCACTGGCCCAGGACGGGTGCACGCACACACGAATACGCAGACACAAAGGCCCCCCCCCCCATGTGCCTGTGGCGTCCGCGCCTGGTCACCTCGCTCAGGGATCAAAGGCAATATGTCGTTGTAATCATTCCTCGCAGTGGGCAACCCCATTAATTCAATTCCGTTTCATCAGCGCTGAGCAGACCACCAGAGGGGTCTGTACATTCCTGGGTTGCTGCAGTCCAGGAGTAATCCTATCTCTCAGTGACCCCAGATCAGACTCTAACGCCGTAATTGCTTGGAGACCGACTCTGCCTTGCTTGCAGACAGAATAGCGTGATCTTTTTGCGGGGGGAGAAACAACGACAGACATGGTTCATTTTCTGGACACGGCAGGGAAGTCAAGAAGAATTAATGGCACCATATATCAAATCATTCCAGACGATCAACCCCCCGCTAAACCAGGCCGTCACCTCAGAACATGTACGGATAAAACACAGTGAGCTGTATCAACGGATCAGGTACTGCACATTAGGATTGGAAGAGAGGAATATGTCAAGTTAGACGAGATTATAATTATTTGATAGAATAATAACTTTACCTATAAGAACAATAATGTTAGTACACTTAATACAATGACAATAGACATGCAATAAAGTGATGAGGCAGAATATGACTGACTCATATATTATTGTGCTTTTGAATCAAGCTGTGTGGCTTGTCTGTGGCATAATAAAATGTTCATTGGGACACAAGATAATGAGCTTTTCATATCTTACCGTACCTTTGGTCTCTGGTGGATAGGGATGCTCATCACAGACAAATTAGATCTTGAGAGTATTGCCGTCTACACCTGCAGAAACAGTAACAGTTGGTGAGCATCGTGAGGCTTTACACACTGAAAATGAATACGTCCATAAATCTGGCCCTAATATTATAGCACTTGCCATCTGTTAATGACAAAAAAAGCAGAATCCCTTCACTCAAAAGAATTTTTTTAAAAAGGCATTCAAGTGTGGAACAATCTGCGTCAACAGATTTATTGGTGTCATCTTTGGTCCGGAGACGAGATAAATGACTCCACAGAGACACACTGTGTTACTGTTCCACTGTCCTGAGAGAGCATTGGAGGTCAACGATGGATAAACTGGCAGCTGAAAAAGGTTAAATGAAAGCACATGGTTGCGGTTGAGGATTATGAGCAAATGAGCGAAAATGAAGCAATTCAATTATATGCAAAACTGAGGGCTGTGCTCTTTTTAAGATGACAACAACAGAGAGGGTTTGCATGGAGGATGACACTTCAAAGACCCTCATTGTCAAATGTAACAACAGCACTGGTGATCACCTGACTCTGACACACAGAGGAGTGTTTGGAAGCCACCACTGTGTGCGTCTGTCCGGGTATGAAAGAGTCTCTGATTCTGTTAAGAATCAGTGTAAGCAAGTAAAAAACAATGGTGGAAAACATCCTTTATTAGCCTGCATTATGACTCCAACACGAGAAATGAAAGAGACAAAGATCAGTGAGGCAAACAAGTATTTAGTCAAAAACAATGCGAGTCATATCGATGTTTTGATAATGTACTTTTCTCATTCCAAATGTAGCATGGCCAAAATTTGATGACACTGCCACAGCAGCTAATGACCTAAAAATCAATAATAACACTCTTTCTAGATCTAACAACCAAACATAAATCAGTCACATCTTTCTTCTCCATGTTAGCCTCCATATACTAGAATTCAGTGCAGTGATTTGGAACTTTTTAAAGGTTGTCCTGTTTTTGTCTTGGATGGAAAGCTCTCAAAAAGTCATTATGGGAAATGTAGGCACCTTCCTACTGAAGTGGAAGTAGATGATTTTCGCTTGAGGGAGAACAAAAAGTAAATTAGATCCACTTCATCAGAATAAAAATAACTTCTGGGACATAATTCAATAAAATGCAGCGCTCAGAAGAGCATGGATTTTTTTTTTCCCCTACTCAAAAAAAGCCCCGTGTCCAGGATGACTGCATGACAACTTAGTCTCTCTGAGCAAGGCCCTGACCATTTGTGTTTGTACACACTTTTTATGATGTACAGGTAAATTTCTTTGCTCTTAAAATCTCTACTAAAGGTGGAAAATAGTGACAACTTTAGCATCGGCTCTCCCTCAAAAGAATACACTGACACGAGAGACAGTTCTAAGAATGGGCTGCAGAGTAGCACCATATGTCTGAGGAAAAGCAGACAGGGGGAACCTTTCCAAAAAGTGAAATGTTATTGAACGCTCATTCATCATGTTTTGCTGACTCTACTCCCAATTCATCACGCTGGACTTAATAGTCTGTAGGACATGATTTTGACTGCATTTTTCTTTTCAAGATGAAAAATTGTGGATGAAGGCGTGTTTCTTTATTCCTGATAAAAAAAAAAAAGAAAGTGATTTCCATTGTGATGATTGTGCAAGAAAGGAAACAGCTACCTTGTCAAATCTTCTTCAAGAGGATGATAAAGGACAGTAGCTTCCTGATATAAAACCAATTCTTTCTGTCTTCTCTTTATCAGGATTTTAGCTTAAAACCATCTGCTGTTGCACAGGGAAGGGTTTAATATAAGCTAAATAAAACATATGGCTGTTTTTGTAATGGGGCCCAAATAATATTAAGTAAAATTAAAATTAAAATTAGAGTCCATCTGTGCCTATATGAGAAATAGGCACAAAAGTTTTACTGCTACTATCCCTGAATTCACAATGTTCCGCCGCCACATCTGTTATAATATGACAAAGTATAACAATTAAAACTATAAAAAAAAAAACACTGACATTACGATTTCTAATGACATAGTTTCCTACATAAATACATAACATGTCACTGGTTTAATGTAACAAAAGATTCAAATACTGCATTATGAGTTATTATACTGACCTTAAACACTGGTGCTCTCATTTGCAAACAAAGCCTGAAATTTCTCTCTTCCTTCTTTTCTTTTCTTTTTTTTTTTTTGCTACAAAATGAGTTGAAACCCCATAGGAAAATGTTCAGTTTCCATTAAATTGTTTTCCATTAATTCCACAAAAGGCAAAATCATTAACTACCTCATTGACTTCTCCCTATAGATTTATATTTTGCTTTCTCGCCAAGGAGGTTATGCTTTTCCTTGCATCTGACTGTCTGTCTGTTAGCAGGATTACTCATATTTATCAACAGATTTTGATTATCAATACTTCTGCTGACCAAGAACAAATTGTAGCTGAAACAGTGTCAAATCTGACGCATCTTGAAAAGTCACTGGGCCAGACCCTGAAGAAAATTGTTTCAATTGATTTCGCATAAGGAGTCGGTCTCTCATACTCTCAGGAAGTGCAGCACAAAGTTGTAAAAAGCCAATTATTGCAAACTTGTCAAAATTAACCCCGGCAATAAATCATCGATGTAATTATCAACTGATTGAAGGAGCTATCTAACGACGAAAAACACTTGGAAGCATGATACATCAATTTTAATGGCATTTCTTAATCAGGAAGCTCAGCAATCAGCAGAGACCAATTAGGGCCTGAGAGATAGAGACGCGGCATTAATAATCAAACTTGGCTGCCATCACATTGCGTCCATTCCAAAAAAGGCTGTTGGAGCCATTTACAAGTGGACTACTCATTTCAGGGGGAAGCTATTGTCTCAAACATTATGAGTAGGGAAACGAAGCGAGGGCTTATAGTCTGAGCAGCTCTGTGTGAGCCAGATTGTCAAATGACCACTGACTGGCATAACTACAGTTTAAAGATTTCTCTCATAAAATCAAAAGGCTTCTTTTCCACATGGCAATGAATTCAAGTCCGGAGAGAGGGAATGGATAGGGCTATTTTGCAAAAGCCGAGAAACAGAGACGTCTACTCGGGAACGATATAAAATTTCACCAAGGCCCACAGGCGCCGAGCACTGACAAAGGCAATCTTTACAATGCCACCTTCAGCCGCCGTCTTATTAACATTATGGTCAGTTTTATCGCAGGCAAATGTCTGTATGTCTTTGAATACAAGAAACAGTCAAACTGCAACGCATAAAATATACGAGCCACACAGAAGCCGGGCAGAAAACGCTGCCCTTCATGTGTGCCCAAGCAGGAGCTTACAGCTCTCTGATTTTCACTGTTCATTTCCTTGGCTGCAGATATGAGCGCCAGTCGCCTGACTCGAAAGTCTCCAATGAACTGTGAGGATGTAAAGAGAGGGTAAGTGACCAGGGTTTTTCATTTATGCGGAGGCAGCAATATGAGCAAACTCCTTTTATTCCTTTTACCCTATAAACTAGCTGCCAATGACCCCCTGATACCCGTTTAAAGCGAATGCGACAACACACAATCTTTCATCATTCACTGTGCATCAATGGTGACAGCAGGACACCGCCGCCCCCCGCCCCCCCTCACACACACACACACACACATTGATTGCATTTTAGCAGCCTAAATAAAAACAGCCGGTTTACATTATTATTTGAGGCCAGATGTCAGGCAGTAATTACGAAATACAAGTAATGACCCTGGTCATTGTGCTGCAGGTATTTATACAGAGAAAATCAACTGCGAACATGAATTAATCAAGGCCAGCATACATGCAGCATTAGGTGGCTGGGATGGGGCCAATATTTCAGACGCTGTTCTAGTCCTTGAATGAATACATCCAGGCTCAGGCAAACGGGCTGTAAATAGGGTGTTATTACAGATGCACATCACACCTCCAGAGAGCACATGATTTATATCCTCTTAACTCAAAAGCCACCTTTCAACTCGCACTGTTGGAGTATGCAAATCAGATGGAGCTGTAAGTCCTTGTTATATGTACTTCTCTTAACGGTGAACTATTTGCATGTTCCTTGCAGGAGACAAATGGTTTGGAGTTTTGCAGTGGCGGAACGAGCGGACGCCCCAAAATAAAACACACGGTGGAGGATTTACAGTAATGACATTAGATACATGCAAGGAAACGTTTAATATGATCCGTTTTCTTGGGAAGACAAATGGGAAAAAAATCAAGGTGAAAACCCTCCACGGTGTAAACAACTATATATACTGCTGTTATGTAGTGGCACCACTCAAATGGCAGAGGGAAAGCTCAAACTGTTTTATTGTAATTTCCCATGGTTCTGACAAGAAAGACGAGGGGGAAATGAGTTCAAATGACTTTCGAGACCGGTGAAATTTTTTTCCCTCTTGAGGTAATTTGAAGTCTGCTTTGCTTCAAGCAGACAGAGATGGTTTGAGTCTGACATTCCACCTCAAAACCTCCGTGCCTCTCCTCAACGCACATTCAATTATTCAATTTAAAACTAAATCACTACATAATGCATCCATGTCCTTCTACGGGCCAATGGGCCCTCATATAATGTCTGGTGTATTCTGCATTTTTTAAACACCCCCCGACATACCTAGAAAAGATGTTATTTTATAACAGATGATGTTTACTCCAAAGTCGAGATAAGATAGTAAAATACACCTTATTAAAATGACTAAGGTTCATAAAAGAGATGCCGGGGGAGCTGTGGCTGTCAGATAGCCGCAGAGCAGAAATACTCCTGCAGCCTGCCTTAATGGGAGCCTGCATAATCAGGAGACGGCAGTTGTGGCAGTGCTGATGAGCTACAAGATAGAAAAGATTTCACATGTCCACCTCCCTTCACATCTCTCCCCCGTCCTTGGAGCAAACCTGTAGCGTCATCATAATGGGCTTAAAAGCTTAACCTGCCCCCTATGGAGCCACTCGGCACACAGCAAGCTCACAGGCTGAAGGGGCCCCGAGATGAAACCACACAGGCCGGAGTCCAAACCAAATCCTCACTCCCACTGTCCCCACCCAAACACGGATCAAGCCAATTCAAGTGAATTTAAGCCATTTGTGTGGGTGTTTTGTTTGTGCTGATCAATTATATAAATATATATATATAGAATTTTTTGCATGAAATCAAATACTCATAAAAACACTGCACGACATGACATTACTGTAGGTAAAAGCTATGTGTACTTTGGGAAGTGGATCCCTAACTGGTACGTTTGGCTCTTGGCTTTGGCTCTTGGTGTCAGCTTGCTTGCTCGGAGTATCGTTGAGCCTCAGCATTTTGTCAGGCAGAGTAGCCTGGCTCTGCCTCCTGGAAAGCACAGCTGATGGAAAAAATATTAAGCCTCAACAACAGTAGAACATGGTCTAAAATATATGCTGTGTAATATGGCGTGTACATGCTGGACAGCATGGATGGAGGAAGTAGTAAGCAAAGGGTTAACGAAAAGCAAAAGATACTGGAAATATGGAAAAATTCTTTTCATTACTTATAATTAGGACAGCGCACTATTTTAGTTTCATCGAAATGTGCCCACGTGCAATGTTAACATTGCAGGACACATCATGTCAAGTAAGGGCTCTGATGTTTCAAGACTGATCTACAAGAGTCTGTCATTTAAACATGGAGTAGATTCCATATGAATAACAACTGCAACACACGTCCGTTTGTAAAATTTATGAAGAAAAACCCTCTCCACCTACTCTCTATCTGTCAGGATCACATGGAACGGAAAGTGGAGGGTTGGCAGAGGGCTGAACCAACTGTGATAGAAGTAGGAGGTTGTTTTTTTTTAGATTTTAAAATTACCTAAAATAAATAAAGCTTTGATTAAGTGTAATTAATTAATCAATTAATTAATCTGTACATGAAAAACATTCTGCACGTATCTTAAAATTTATTTTTTTCATATTGCAATACATATGGCAGAAGAAAAAAAAACATTAGAATGACAGTTATTTCCAATAAAGTGCAGCCCTTCTAATAATAATCTATATTTGCAACTAAATGATTTTTGTTTGTTTTTTTAGTTTCACGATTAAAAACATTATTTTCAATGACTCACGCTAACATGTGAAAGGGAGCTACCAACTCAAATCTCCATGGATGTAGGAGGTTTAGAGTTCAGTGCATTTTGAGACCATTTGGGTCTCTGAACAGGGAAACTGCAGGCTTTTTAGAAATATGATACCAGCATCACTGGCCCTTCGGCAACTGTGTTCAAGAGGGCGGCTGAAGAGACTGCCTTTCATAGTTCACTGATCTCTAAAGAGCTCGGGAAGCAGGGCGTTTGTTCATGGCCTTTTGCTCCATGTACATTACGTATATTATGCTTCATAATAATGTCTGATGCTACATACTCGGCTGCACATTCAACCACAATTATTAAAGTTAATGTTACTTTGTTATCTCCCATAGGAGAATTTTGGCTTTAATTAAAGGGGAACGCTGCATCAAACCAAACACTAAAATAAAAAAATCTTTAATAAGAGCAAATGGGCAAACATTCGCCTGGGATTTAAAAAAAACAAAACATGAGCAAACTGGTCGCAGAGTCACTGTTAGAATTTACAAAAAAAAAATGAAGGTTTATTACAAATTTATGAGCAGGCATCGTACTCATACACACAGATCATACACATCACTGTGCATAAATTATAAATATCATCGCTACCAAAATCCATCACAGAAAGCATCAAATCTGCAGTGGGGAGAGCAGAGGACTCATTCTGCACTGGTAAAGATTAAAAAAAAATCCCCCCAAATATTTAAACCATGTCATGCTAAAGGCTTTTCGATTACATTTGGGTCATATTTTAAAACCAGGAAATGTACATGGGCCAGATATTTTCTTCTTCTTTTTTTTGTAGCTTTCGGTATTGACACATTTTAAACAAGCATTAATGAGCGTAATAAGAAATAAAAATGTGCATTGGTTCACTTTGAATTTTTTTTAAATTATATTTTTGGTCACAGAGCAGACAAACATATCAAATACATTATTTTTGGACGTTTTTTGTGATTGCCTTTATTTACTCATCACACATTATGTTAATAGAGGCACATTAATGGTCACGACTGCATCACATGAGAAGAAGTTAATCTGTGAAAAATACACGGTCTGCTCTCATCAGAGGTGAGAAGGAAGCGAGATGTCTCACTCGTTAACGATGTCCATCATCAGCCTGGAAAAGAACTGTTTCTAATTTAGAACTATCGATTAAATATTGACTTATAATATATTTTAGCGTCCTCTGGATGTAGTCAGGTGGTATATGAGCTCTTATCATCGTGTAATGTTTATCCAAGCATTGTATTCAATCTGCTTTGTTTTAGAAGAAAGTGGTATCCTCCTCCTTTCACTGACATCATCACCTTGATATGAAAGCTGCACACAGCAAACCAACTAAAGACAAATCAAGTATTTTCTCAACTCTTTTGCTCAAGTCTGTTACCTTAATAGCGATAATAAACATCGATGGCTTCAGGATCAGAACAATTAACTGTGGGCCACAATAAAAGCTTAGATGTGGATGTTTTATCAAACAGGTAAAGATCTACTTTGACCCTGCTGTCTTTCAACTGCAGCTGTAGCCACTTCAACATGACAACTAAAAAGGGGGGAAAAAAATGATTCCATCACCTTGATAGGTATGCTACACTCAGCAGCCTTCGACTACTGTATCGCTTACATGGCTGTAGCAATTTATCTGTAATAGGCTCCATTTCCTCATGCAGTACTTACAGGGGGAATTCAAAGGACAGTGTCAAGTGGTACAGAAGGATGAACAAGTAGAGATGCAGGTACATGTTGTGAATAGGCGAAAGTATAATTAATGGGTACAAAGACACAAAACCATGACTGAAAAACTACATTTGGATTTTGTGGTAAGAAAAGCAAGAATTTAACCACCTTTAGCATTAAAAGTAACAGTTTGAAATTTGGGGAAATAAGCTGTTTTATCAAGAAGATTGATACCACTCTCATCGACGGTGACATCATTGCTTCGGTCACGCAATACAGCAGAGTTCATCCGGTATAGGCAGAAAGCAATGACAACTACGAGTGATGCCGACAGTCGAAGCAGATTTTATTATGGTCCGTGTGAACTGAAACTCACAAAATAGAGTACTATGTGTTATAGCTATGTGTGTCAATCATTTCAGTATCTGGGTTTACGTGGCTTCAAGCCATCAACAGACAGGATTCCCTGGCGGCACCGGAGATGCTTTTCTACGCTCATTTTCTATCGAGTTTAAAATGCATCACATTTTGTATCCGCAAAACTTGTTAATGACTTGTTATTGCGATGTTACATTTATAGCGTTTTGTTGACAGGTTCTGCAAAGACTGATCCTGCAGATCCAGACTATATCCCACATTTTAAAAACGATTCATTTTCATTCCATTATTTAGAACCAACATTTTACAGAATTATTTTTAAAAACTGACAGATCTCAGTTGGAAGTTTAGTCACATAATCAGACCATTGTTAATCGTTGATGCCAAACCACTTTGCTTTGTTACCGTTGTTGGCTTTTGTCCACCACTGTGAGGTCAATGATGTTTTTTTGCGTAAACACAAGGCAATTCCTAAATATAAAAAGCTAATTCTTCTACTGGGGAAAGTGCTCAGCTGGCTCGGTCTAAAGGTTAAAAAATCCATGTAAAAACACCTCCAAAGCTCACCAATTAACTAGTGGTGGGACTTTATTTTTGAATATTCAAATAGCCTTTAAATTAAAAAATAATATGCACGACTATCTTTTTGTGGAATAATAGTCAAATAGTGCCAAATGACTATCAAATAGCATTTTTGCTTGAAATGTCCATCCCTACAATGAACATCTAATACTCAGTTTGAGTGTTGTACAAAGACCACGGTGTAAAAACAAAATGTTCCTTTACAAGGAGCTATGTGGCTGACTGAGCTAGGCTAGGCTAACTTGGGGGGACAGTAGTGTGCACATATTTGAGATATCAATCTTTTTAACTTCATCTTTGCAAGAAAATGAATAAACACATTTCTCTAAATGTCAAGCAATTCCTTTATTGAACGCATCCACCAAAAGTTTCATTTCCTGCTCAAAAATCACACTAGTCAAACATGAGGCAGATGCTCTTGCTAATATTGAGTAATATTTTTATTTCACACACAATTATGAAATATGCTGAAGATGATCTAACCCCTCCAATGCATTTAGTCTCAGTTTTGTTTAAAATTTGCTTCATATTCATGTGGTAATTGCAGTGCAGCAGCATTACGCACTACAGGTTAAAGGGGATTTTACAGCTTATAATCACAAAGAACTATAATCATATTGTTTAGTGCCATCTGAAAATCATAAAAAAAATATTACTCTTCAGAGACAGATATGTTATGCTGTTTACTGTTGACTAAAAAGTGAAGGTAAGCCTTGTGTGAAATCTGCATGATTAATGTGGATTTTATCATGGTTGCTTTATTGTCACCTGGCTACAAGGATTTGATCACAACACTTATAAACTGGAGACATACAGATATTAAAATGGTAGAAATTAATATTGAATTAACTTGTTTTAAATTACATGTTTTTTTAATTTTCTAAAATACAGAGAATCTTACACTACATTGGCAGTTTTTGACTCTTTTTAGGGGTACGTCAGCACACCTACATTTCATCTGATCACACACAAAATAAATTATTATCATCATTATTATTAATTATAACTATCAATAACTATCAGAATTAATCATTATAATTATTTTCATTATTTTCTTCAACCCTGGAAAGAAACAAGATATTTTATTTGTGCTATTTACCAAATTTTATGGGCTCTTATGTCATTGCATTAATGGTCTCTCTCTCCTCCCCATTGTGGGCGGGGCTTAGGGACACAGAGACCCGAGCAGAGGAGAGACAGGTCAAGATAACTTTACCTGAGTTGACAAATAATTTGTATTGGTTTTGTTCTGTTTTCGACGCAACATAAATTTGGAATTTGGAGGCAGTAAAGATGTTGGCTATGTTAAAGCCCTTTTTCAATTTTATGTATCACCCAATAGAGACGTCAGTCTCCCATTGATGAATGGGTTGTACATAGCAGCCAGTTTCGGTTAACAGTACGGTTTTGTTGTTACCTGCCCACAACAAACCAATATCTGATTAAAATGATATCATTGATATGGATTCTCCCCCATCTTCCTACCTGTTATTATATTATAAATACTCTGGTTGTTATGTGACAGCACAAAGAGGGAGAGAGGAGGACAGAGAGAAGGAGCAGGATGGAGTCGGCACAGAGAGAGAGAGGGGGTGGACAACAAGAACCAGGAAAGGAAAGAGAAAAGTAGTCAAACCCAGAAAGTTATAATTCCAATACTGTTATGCCAAAATTCATTGCAGTGGACTCCACAATGATTTCATATGACAAAGCAGTGTGACACACTTGTCAAATGTAGATTCTCCCCCACCTCCTCTTACATTTATTTATATCATAAATACCCAATTTGCTTTAGTTATTATCAGATATATATATCATTTTCTAGCTGCATGAAATGTGTCCGTGTGTGATTGTCAGTGCAAAGAGAAAGAGAGAAAACTGGGGAGAAAGAGAGAAAACTGGGGAGGAAAAAGAACGAGAAGAACCAGCTGAGAAAGTAGATAAATAGAGAAGTCAAGACACATATGGTGGCAAAACAGGATCTGTTTAACTAAGAAAATGTTTCATTTGCAGTAAAATGCAAGCATGGGAGCCGAGTCCCCGAAAGGACTATCCCCCCCCCCCTGTGACACTCATTTAAAATAGTGCGGGATCCTAGTGTGTAGATGATATTCTTTTAGCCATGTTCTGCATGTACAATAATTGTCTTTCCAGCTCCTAAATAACAGACTTACGCCAGATGAGAGGTGAACAATACAGAAATGAATAAAAAAAACGACTGCTCATGCCCGACGCTGCATCTTCTCTCAGTCATTTTGAATTGGACGTCAGCCTGTGCATTTGTGCTACACATAAACCATATGTAGAATAAATGTGCATATTCAAAGTATCATGAAAGAGATTTTTAATTTTTGAAAATTTGGTAAAAATCGACTGGAGCATCTTTTAGATGTGATTAAAAAAAAAACACCCTTTTGCGGATATCTTTCGTTGTGTGACTTCATTGTCTCACGAAGGCATAAAAACAAGCACAACTGCTGTGTGTTTTCATTTTGATTGAGGGCGGGTTGGTCCAAATTGGCCATCTAATACCCACTACTCCACCAGAATCAGAGTAATTGCCGGCTTCATTCACACATTAATGTTTTGCTTTGGTGAGCGGGTGCAGATAAACAGGAGCATTATGTGTACATTCTTGAAAGGAGACAGTGGAAATGGTTCCATCACATCCAAGCTGCTGCCTCACAGCAGCCGAGGCACCATAATGTTCATTTGAGTGTCGTTACATGAAAAACACTAAGAGCCTGGCTTTCTGCTGTCGTGTTTGTTAGGAGGGGGGGGGAGCCTGGCACAGCTTCTGTTCTCTGGACTTCTTTACAGTCTTTCTTTCTTTCTTTGCAGTCCATCACCAGAGGCAAACGCTTTGGATCACATCCTCATCTGAGAATATACAGCACATGTCATCTGTTCCTATCTCCTCCTGCCTGCGTTTAGAGCCCATCTCAGGCGCATACAAATCAAATTATGAACCCTTTATCCTAAACAGAGCTCTCCTTCTTGGTGAAATAAATAAAAATGGCCTTGAGCTTCTTGTAATTTGCTGACCATAACAGGAGTCGTTTTTTTCCCCCTCTCTCTCCCTTAATAGGATAAATACCTCTGGGTAATTTCAAAATGAATTCCTTCGGCGAAAGAGGTTCCCCAGGTCAAGGTAAATCACATTTGATATACAAGGATTACCCCTGATTGAGTTTATGGCAAAGAAGCCTGTGACAAAGTAAGGCTGTATACTGTGCACACACACATCTGTATTTTGCTGCTGCATAATCCTCCACCTACAGTGACGGGTTTCTCTAAGCATGCAGAGTGAATTCTGTGTCGTACGCAGCAGATGAGGCGATAAGACCCCTGCTAAATGGCACCCAGCTCTGAGGCAAATGCATTGTCTTACCTCATCGAGTGCAGAGCTCCCTGCCTGTTCAGGGAGGACTAGGACTAAAGCCCTTAATCCCCGCCTTGATTCACGACAGCCTGCTAGGTTTTCAAATGTCATCAGTGGGGAAGTGTGTCCTACCCCTGGCCCACATGTTCACACCATTAATACAATAACAACACCGGAATAACTGAGTAAGACCACATAGAGTCAAGCCAGGTGGATGTGCATTGAATTATAGATAGCAACACTGCCAGGAGAAATGAGGACTGACAAATTTGTTTGTAGGTTTGAGAGTTGACTACAAATCCTCCTAAAATTGGACTACAGATTGAATGCGAGACCAACCTCACTCTTTCATCAACACTTTCTGAACTGCCACCAAATAAATTAAACACTGCTTTTTCGTGGACGAGTGGCAGCATTTTTTAAATGGATGGATTCATCAGTAACATTCTGGCACGAAAAGGCACAGCGGCCCTCACGTCCAAGGCTCTACTTCACATCCAAGGGTACAACACTTCACTGTAGCAACACATGGGACCTGTGATGAGTAATGCTTTGTTGTCTGGGGGATGAGTCTCCTGGAGTGGAAGCTACAGAAGTTATATGCAATATATTTTATTTTTTTAAAAACCAAAAAAAACTTAGACACCCTGCACAGTGTGCACAACTAGGACACAATCAGACCTGCTATTAAATGAAATATGTGCACAGATTGTGTATATTAATGGGATTTTGGAGAAATTTGCAACCATACTTTTTTCATTAGCTCGTATTAGTTTATCAGTTGATTTAATTTGCAGAATAATTATTGATTATTACAGGCTTCAGGACATACATCAATTCTTTTTATATTTAACTAATTTCAGTCAAAGTAAGGGGCGTTTGTGATGCTTTTTTTTATGTGCCTGAAGCAGTCGTCCTCTTTGAGTCCCAAAATGATGACATTTACACCTACATTTACTTCTATATTTTCCTATCCCTTTCAGTTTCTGCTAAAAGCTCTGAGACGCGAAGTTTTCTCTCCTACAGGAGCGCTTGCGCACAACGTGAGCGCAGCACACACCATCTGGTCGGCTATGGTCCTCAGCAGAGGGGTGGCAGTGAAACTGATGATCCAGTAAAGACAAGTGCCATCTAAACTCCGGCCTCACACAAAGCACATCATAATGAAGCGTACATAGAGTCAGCGTGGCGACTGTTTCCACCTCCGCTGACTGGAGCGCTTACCTCTGCGGCCGCTCGCTGCTCCTGTTCCCCCGGCGTTTGTCCTTATTTCGCTACGACGCTGCTTATGTATGAACGCTGTCTCTATCCCGCAAAGACTGCTGTTGCATTTTACAGCAAAAGGAACAACAGTGAGCACTGGTAGCGGCTTTGTGCTGGTTGGTAAGTAGCCTGTCTGCGCACCGCTCTGCACGTCACCAAGTGGAGTGGACGGGACTAGGTAAGACGCGTCTTGTTGTGCTCCCTGCACGGCGGCGATCCTGAAATGTTAGCGACTGGTCGGACGGGCTGGCACACCGTGTGGCCACTTTTCTTCCGATGCTGCTCCTCCCCTTTCACTTTGCTTGGTTCACACAAGCCCTACAGCGCCTCCCACCCGTCACTTTGCGCAAATGCATGCGCCCGTAGAGCTGTAGTCGCACTACAGCATCAGTAAAGACAATAAAAGCTGTCCCGGGTCCCGGGATCAGCAAGAGCCACTGAGGGAGTCCTAGACGTTGGTGCAGATCCAGATTTGGAGAAGTAATTCTCTGGATTAACAGTAAGAGAACGAACCTTGACAATATATTTTTTTATCATTCACTTCTAATAAAAACCTAAGTCAATGTGAAGAAGAGGAAGAAGAAGAAGTAGTGCTTTCCTGAGGTTAGTATGTCATCAAAAGGGCTAATAACCCTGGTTGTTTCCCGTTCTTGGTCCTGCAGAATCCAGATCACTGCTATTTTTCCACCCTACCTGGTGGTTAAACACTAGTAATTACATTCACTTTGCATCCTGGTTGTAAATCAGCCCCTGATTAGACGGCTAGAATGAAAATCAGCAGTGCTCTCTGGATGGATCCAAATTGGGTAAAATCAATGTCCTTTTTGCTTCCCTAACCACTTTTCCAGGAACACAATGAGAAGTCTGATGGGGTCAAGCGAAGATGGCAGGAAGGAATTATATTAAGATGGGCAAAGACGAACCACAGTGTTAAGAGAATTGGACTTCCCCGCAAGACTGTTTGACATGTCACAGCAGGAAAAGTCCACATGGTAGAATAATTATTAATGACCGAATTCCATTTATCAGCTTTGGTTCCAGCAACTTTTTTTTTAAACATTTGGACAATTTGTCCAGCTGTTATCTTGGCTGCCCATTAGAGAGGGTCACTGGCAGGGCAATGAACTCACAAATTAACCCAAGACCCTTTAAATCCACAGTTTTGGCCACGTATGACTTTAAATACTTCTCATATTCACAACCCCCTTCTAAAGCCGGCTGTGCTTACCTCATAGATTATCATCCTGTCAGTGAAATAGGATGTAGAATCCATCAGTTATTGGTTTCCTGTTGTAATGCCCCTTTGTATATTCCAGTGGTACATCCAAGCTCATTTTGCTTGATAAGTCTTCCCTTCAGGTTTGCATAGGAGTGTAAATACTGTTTGATGGAAATCTTTAACAGTCACATGTCGGGGCTTTACACTTCAGTTTTAGAGTGCATAGTGTTTGGTAATATCACATTATTTCCTGTATAGATCCACACATCTTTAACCTCATGCAATCAGCCTTTAGCGACAGCACCTACTGTATATGAAGACTTACAACATAACTGCAATTGCCTACAGTATAATAAATAGAACCATACAATAAAATGCACAAGTGTAAATGATAAAACGAATGATGGCTGAATTCCCCTCAAGCTTCTTCAGCTTTAGTGTCCTGGTATTGTGCATGCTGGCTCACACTGTAACACGACTTAATGGGACTCAAGAACAGAATGTTAGGAATGCTTTCCCCACTGTGATGAAAGAAAAATGCTCCTGTGAAAAAAGCCTTTATGTTAACCGTTAGGGAAAAAAAGCTGCCAAACTGCTGCAAAACATTCCCATTCTGAGTTTATTTTATTTTTATTTTGTGTGTTGATGAGATGCCATAAGCATTACACTTCTTGCAATGACCACTGTTGTAAGCTGTGCAGGAGGACTCAGTTTTGTCACTTAGAGCTCTTTGTACATGGATGGCCCTCTTACAACACCGATTCCAAAAAAGTTGGGACGCGCTTTAAAACATGAATAAAACAGATTAAGAAGTTCATTAACAGGTGATAGTATGATTGAGAATGAAAAGGGCCATCCTCCAAAGGCTCAGTCACTCACAAGCAAAGATGGGGAGAGGTTCTGCCTGGGCAAATAGTCAGACAGTTTAACGTTTATCAATTCACAGATGTAAGGAACTTGAGGATTTCACATTCTACAGTCCATAATATCACCGAAAGATTCAGAGAATCTTGACAAATCTCTGCACATAAGGGACAAAGATGAAAACCAACATTGAATGCCCCGGACCTTCGATTGGCACTGCATTAAAAACTGTTCGAACTTTTCATCTTTTCTTTACATACACTGTGCACATAGGTTAACCCTGTATCTCTGACCTGTTACTCAGTTCTATATCTTTCTGATTTGTTATTTTGTGTCTGCCAACTTTGGCTAAAACCCAAAATAAGGCAGAGGGATGCCTTCCAAGGACAGGACTGAGATAAGCATGAATTTATGTATTTGTTCACCTCCTCCTGTTTTGCTCCTCTGTTAACTTCTATTGCAGAGGAGGAGAATCTTCACTTCTCCTTCCAGACATCGTTAATGCATTGTATGTCTGTGTGAGAAATCCATTTTGCCACTGTATACTATTGAATTTGTAGTCACTGAAAGAGTCTTACATAAAACTGCCACCACAAACTTGACGTTGTCGACATGATTCTATGAAGCATATTACTACACAGTCCGTCGCTGCATCTAAATGCAAGTTGAGACTGTATCATGTATATCGCAAGCCATATATCAACAACATCCAGAAATGCTGCCGACTTCTCTGGACCCGAGCTCATCTGAGATGGACTGACCCAAAGTGGAAAAGTATCCTTTGCTCTGATGAGTCCACATTTAAAATAGTTTTTGGAAATCATGGACGTTATGTCCTCCAGGCTGAAGAAGAAAAGGACCGTCCAGATTGTTACCAGTTCAAAAGCCAGCATCTGTGATGGCATGGGGATGTTAGTGCCTATGACATGTGTAACTTGCACATCTGTGAAGGCACCATTAATGCTGAAAGGCACATACAGGTATTTCAACAACATATGCTGCCATGCAGGGATGTCCCTGCTTATTCCAGCAAGAGAATGAAGTCACATCCTGCTGCCTTACTTCAGAGTAAAAGAGTCCAGGTACTAGACCGGCCCATCTGCAGTTCAGACCTGTTCCCCATTGAAAATGTGTGGTGTATCAAATTTAGAATGAGCCTATATTTATAAGAAAAACAATAAAGTTGATCAATTTGAACATTAATATCTTTGTACCGTATTCAATTGCGTTTAGGTTAAAACGATTTGCAAATCATTGCTTTCTGTTTTTATTGACATTTTACATAATGTCCCAACTTTTTTGGATTCAAGGTTGTACAAGACACTAGAAAAGACTTCAGTTTTTTGCACCACTCTTTTGTGACATTAACAGCTCATCCTTAGCATCCTTAACCAAACTCTGTCAGGGGAAACATATCTAGATAGGCAGAAATACCATGAGGTAAAAAGTAATAAATGGAAAAGTACTAATAAGTAAAACTCACAATAACAAAGTATAAAATTACTCACATCATAAGTCCTAAATGAAAATGATACTTAAGTTAAGGTGTGCAAGCATAACCAGATAATGGTCTTAAAGTACCAAAAGTAAAAACAATTGTTTGGTTGGTATTTTAATGAATAATAATGCATTAACCCTGCACATCTATAGTCCACCCACCCCCAACATCACCCACCTGCTGCATTTGACTGACAATTTGCAAAGTAATTAAAATAAATGTAGTGAAGTATGAATATCATTTCCCTCAGACATGTGAGGTATGAATGTAAAGCGGAAATGCTTGACCAATTCAAAAATGTACTTAAGAACAATTTGAGCAAATGTACTCTGTTAGGTTTTAATAGAACATCCCTGAAATGGAAAATAATGTCTTATATGATAATGACAACTGTTTGACATATGGAGGTGTATAAATGGTTAGCTGGGATGTGTGACTGGCTGTGGTCTAATTTAAAAAGCCAAGATAGTGCTTGAAATAGAAAAACACTTCCAAGTGAGTATAAATATAATTTTCACCAGCATACAAAGTATATGCACTCCAAATGTTTGGGTTAAAATACTCGAGTGCTCTTCACTTCGAGACATCCAGCGTTTCATCAAAATGTCACACCTGACCGAACAGATAGTGAGCCTTATCAAGGGTCAAATTCTATTTTACAGTAATTTCAGAAGACTCCCAGCTGTGCCTTTCAGCAATAGCAGAGTGTGAATAGGGTGTGACGGCATGTACTAATTTGTCGTAGAGCGCAGTGACTCTGATCTGAGCCAGCAGGTACTAGTTTGAATTAAAAAGGACTTTTACATTGTGCAAATAAAGGTTCCTAGCCGGGACCTGGTTTTATGGAGCGAGACAACTGAAGGAAAATGAGTATTATGTTCAACGATGGAGCAAGCTCTGAGGGACCGTTTGGTGATAGGCTTACATTGAATAGCTTGACCCAGAAATCAGGATGAGGGATAGAGAGGGATGACGGCTGCACAACTCCACAGGTAATGGTCGGCTTGATCGTGATGCAATACGAGATCTAAAAGACGGGAACAACAATAGGTCATTCTGATTGATAATAAACAAAAGTCAAGTGTATATGTCTGCATTATGTTTTGCAAAATGAGAGCTTTGGTATTAGGACAGATGAGGATCTGCAAAAATCTTATCAACATTATATTATTTGATATTAAAGGGATTATTATTATTATTATTATATTTTTAATGTGTGTTGAATTTAAAGAATAAAATATATAATAAACAAACTTACAATAATCTGTCAAAAAGGTTGTCGGTAATTGTGATATTAATTCTAATTAGACAAACTTCGGATATTAAATCTCTAATGTTTACCTGAATAAAAATACGTCTCTTCTATCCTCCACTCATGTAGGTGGGCTGAAACCTCTTTTGTTATCGGTCACAGGTTATTTTGTTATTATTTAGAGAGCTAGTTATTCTGCACGGCTGTGTGCTACTCACACCCTCTACCGTAGCCTCTATGTGACAAAATCTGGAGCCTGTAAACAACAGTAATTGGGCTCAGGGGCCAGTGGGCAAAAACAAGCGGCATCTGTGAGCGTAACTATCATTTTATCGGGCTCCTTGTGGATTCATTTTTCTAGATAATCCATAAGAGCATATAAAATATACCAGTGCTTGTCATGCAGGAGTTTTGAGTCTAGTCCAACGGTATTTTAAAGATGTAGGAGTGAACCTGGGAACCTCTATTTTTCTTCTCTTCCACAGACAATCAATCAAATACAGTACATCACAATATTATTACTTCAGGCCACATATAAACTTATCAGTACTTTGCACTTTAACGCCAGTGCTTCTTGTTTCATCAGATGTGTTAGGGCTGCAACTTCAGTGCCTTTCTCTGCATGGTCTGTGTATGTCATTGTCACTGTGTCTTTTGTGCATATATGATTCTGGTAGTTTATACTGTGCCAAATGTGTCATATGCACAATGTGTTGCTGTCTTTTTGTACGTGTGCCTTAAAAAAAAAAAACAAAGAAAGAAAAAAACAAAGTAGAGTTTTTGTGCATCCTTTGCATTTTTGATTGTTGCATTTTTAATTAATGTTCAATCCAACATCCATTCAATGAATCCCAAGCCAGGTCTCTAGAAATATGTTCAAGCAAACTATTTTGTAAAGCTACAGGCAACATTTTTTAGGACTATATGTATGCTAAGTACAGCAAGCACCGTGAAAACGCTCACATCCAGCCTGAGCCCAGAGGAGTGGTTGCACAGCAGACATTTTGACTTTCTCCCAGCAGGACAAAGAGGTGAACTTAGTAACAGCAAAGATGGTTCAGATCCATAAACTGTCCCAGTGACAGTGAAAGTGAACCAGCATGCACAAAATGAGGAAGTGGGGTGGAATGGATTGCAGCAATCATTAATACACCTGTGCAAAAAGCAAAATGTCGAGTAGAGTAGAAACAACTGGAACCACTGACTCCAATGCAGGACTAATTAATGTCTTTCAATTAATGTATTGAAATGTGATGAATTTCATTTGAATATAGGACTTATTATGATTTTGAACATGTATTCTAAAATGTATATAATGTCTTATTTGATTAAATAAACTATATCTTAAGAATTATGTGTCGTATCAACCTAAAATGCACACTTTTGAAGGTTTTTAACTAAAAGCAATAATAGCTGTGAATATACATAAGATTTTAATGATAATATCAAACACTGGAGGATAATACTGTACGCTGGTTTCACTTATTTTAATAAGGGAAAATCAATTTTCATGTTCTTTTCCATTAATGTGAGCATAATTCTTTTATGGTAAATTTTATAAGCTTTTGCAGATATGCTATGGTTCCCTCTTGTCTTCAGCAGCTTTGATAGACCCATAAAACAGACCCCACCCCTGTGGGGGAGACTTGGTTTCAGTTGAATTACAGAAAAGGGGAGAGTCAACACATTTATCCTATTAGACGGAAATGAAGCAGACAGTGAGTCTGTGTTTATCCATTATGAAATCCATAGTTGTCTGGAAATGAAAGAGCTGAAGTTCAGTCTCCACACCACTTCTTCTTTGCAAACCATGATCTGACCACCAAGGATTTAGCTTTTTAAAAAAAAAAAAACTATTAGGCTCTAATGACTCTCTGATCAGCCTTGCAAAAATCAAGTAATGTTAGCATCCCCCACATGACACACTGAGGGCATCTTCAAAAAAAAAAGAAGATCATACTGCAAAATCAAGCATGCACAGAGTCTAGCAAAATTTATATTCAGGATGACACTGCACCTGTAAAGAGATCGGTGCAGCAATGCCAAGTTTTCAGAAATGCAAATGTTGTTAAAGGAGGGCCTTTGGGTGGAGGGACTTGGCCTGAGTTAAATCATAATGACATTTATGCTGCTCACCCACTGAAGTATTCCTTGCCTCGCCTTCTGATGTAAAATATTTCTCCTGTCGAGCAGGATGTTCTTTATCTTTGTGCCTGTCAGTGAACACAGGTGGTTACTACATGGTTGAATGGCAGCCATTCTTGCAAGGATGGTCTAGTGGGTTTTTATATGGATCGCCTATGAATTAAATTGCCAGTTCTATGACAATAAAGCCTGCAAATGGATCACAATGTCCTTTAATGCCAGCAGGTATTGCAGATTGAGGTGTAACTTGAGAGTAACTAAAAAAAAACTGTATTGTCACATCCCGTCTTTGCATTGGACGCCTCGAAGACCAAAACAATTAACAAGTAACATTTCTGTTGATGACCACAAACCAACCCTCTTGCTGCCGCTGGTGGTGAAAGGCTCTCTTCAGATCAACAAGTCTAATTACATCACAACTGGGCGGAGTTGTCAGGCGTTCCATGTGTCTGACTGTTGATGTGTGGGTGCTTTGTGTGTGGATGCAACTGTTCAGCGCAGAGTGTGATTTTAAAGACACAGCAGAATGATAAGTGGGGTCAAGGGATAAATCTTTATTTATAAGTTGGCTTCATAATTGCTACGAAGCAATTAAATACAGAATTTGAACACTTATCAGGCTACAATATGCATTTGAAGGAAAACAACTACTATATTGTGGGAAGCTTGAACCGGTAATTAATTCATCTTTTCTTGCTTTTCCACATGATATCTTGTTTTTATCTGTTTGACACATGGCATTTCCATAAATAAATGGTGTGCATACTGGCTGAATGAGAAAAACAACACGACTGCCATTACCAGCAGCTACAAGGGTTATTTCTAAAATAACAATGGATCAAATGACTATAATACTGTATATGTGATGTGAATGGGAGGCTTAGTCTTAAATCCACAGACAACTAAAATGTCACTCAGTAGAGCACACCTCCAACAAGGCCAAATAATAATAATACACGTCTGTTTAGCTTCTTTAGCCCATCCGTTTCACAAAGTTAATTGGTTCAGTAGTAACAAGTTTCATTTAAATCCATTACATTAATTTTTGTGTAATCCTGCTAATAATCTAATTAACCAACCAACAAACTGCTAGGGATGAAACATAACCTCCATGTAGGATTATCACCAAACTCTGACTGTGTGCCTCTTGCCGAGGACCTCATGCCAGCACGGCATATTGATCTGTACTTACCAAGATTTAAGATCTGGAAACATGAGACCATTATCTTGTTTTAAAAGTTACTTAGTTTTTTTTAAATGTAGCCCTTTTATCTGTTGACTGAATCAACTTATTTTGAGATTTCTTGACAAAAACATTATCTTGCTGCATGAACAGATAATTTCACTAGTATTAAGGCCTTTTCTCCCTGCGACCCTGCACAGGATTATTTTCTTTTCTTTTTTCTTTTTCTTGCAGTGACACCGACCGTTAGCAAATAGTTGGTTGAAATTTAGTTTCTGTCCAGCGACCATGGTTGGCTTTAGCATTTATCAGGCTAATTACTTGATATTTATCCTTTGGAGTTGATGAAGAACGAGACCCAAACATTCATCAGGTGGAGAAGAGCATGACTCCAAATGATCCAAATATCTGCTTGATGAGTAAACAAGCAACTGTTTGATAAAATATCAGCAAATTGAAGGCAACAGAATATCAGTGTTTGTTCTTGCTACCCAGGACAACCTTGCTGGTTCAAGACAACATGTGATGACTTGTGAAAAATCTATACTTCAACCCATAAAATTGATTCTGATTTTGTCAAAATATTTTTTCAGGACATGCTCATTTGGCTATTCAATTTAACATGGGTTTAAACTGATCAAAGCTTGTATTTTTAGTGTGTTTACCAAATTGTACTGATTACTGATGTGCAAAAATAGCCCCCAGCCTTTTGCCTGGCGTGCAGGATGTTACAGTCTCCTGACTGCTGTAAAACCTCAACTCAGCCTGGACAAAAACTAGATGCTCCATGCTTCAGAGGTTTTATCTGAAATGAGAAGTCCGTGTTGTTTTCTCCTGCTTCCCTTGTACCTCACTAAGGCACCAAACAACCTGTTTTACCCAATTATCTCTCCCACAGGGCACAGCCAGGCAATTTGGCTCAGTCAAGACTCTGATTCATTGAGCCAGATGATTTAAAGATTTTTGGTGCTACAAGTCAGCCCACTAAGACTGAAAATGCTATCTGATTCTCATTAGATATTTAGCAGCGTGTGTTGTTCCACTAAAGGTTGCGTAAACAGAAATAAATTGTTATGTCTTGTCTCCTTTATTTGTAACTCTGTGACAACCATATTTCTGACTTATGGCAAAGTGTTGTGAAGTATAGAAGAACATCCACCCTACCTGCTAAGTAAATATATTCACAATATACTGATCATTGATGTGTATCTTGTATTTGACATCTTACAGAATATGTGCCTTTACCTCTATGTGAGCCTCCCCTTCAGCTCATTAGGATGGGGTACATGCACCCTAATAATTAATAAGGATGATCAGCAGTGACACAGACGCAATGTCCTTGACAAAGAGGGCGGTAATTTCCCCAAACATTAAGCCCTGCAAAATGGATACATGCATGGAGCCCCAGAGGACAGCATTTCCAATAATTATTGTATGAGGTTCAGTGTTCAGGCACATGGAAAAGCCAATACTTCATCTGACGCCTGCAGTCAATTTAGCTGTCCTTATGAGAGAAACGCCTATATGAGGTACAGAAGTCAGCCCCATTGAAATGGCCCCGTGGAGTTTTATTGCCTCGTTCGGCCATTTGTGGTGAAAATAAAAAGGACAAACCAGTCAAAGAGATAGCGTTGGCAGTGACCCTGCAAGAGATCAGTGATCGCTCTTCTGCTCCAAGCCCTACCTCATCTATACGCTGTTTAAAGCCATTCGTGGTTGATCGATGCATCAAGTCACTGTGGATTGTTGCAATTAGAAAACAATGCCCCCCAAAAAGCTATTTTAAGTTATGCGCTTTAAGTGGGAATAGCAACAGAGAGGATAATTGGGTATTGACAAAAGAGTGTGGCAAGCAATGACAGCATGCAAGACCACTCTCGAATTTACTCTGTCATCTTGAGGCTCTGATTATGCTGTTTACTGACCAGATAATTGGGGCAATGCTTGATAAAAACAAACATTTTAGGATGAAGCATCAAATGAAATGAACTTACATAAAATTATTCCGAACACTAAATTGGGATGATTCCTCGAACTGCTTGTGAGGTCCGACACACTCGGGGCCTCCTGGCCCCCCTGGAGTTGAATGCACTGCTCTTCAGTGGGCTGAGCAATTTTTATTTTTAAAACCATGGGGGTTTTCATGCTTCTTTGGGTGTAAACGGATTCTAAACGCCTTGTTAGGAGTTAAATACCAGACTCATTATGGTTCGTCCACACATGCTTAAAAAGGAAAGTGACATGTCAATTACCCTTTAAAATATGTTTTATAGTGGGTTAAAGGCGCTGAAAACTTAATATGAGTGACTGTTAAACTTAAATGAGTAATTATAATAATAATTTGTCATGACTTTAATGAAAACTTCTTGCTGTTTTAGTCACTAATATCTAATATAATTAAGGAAAATTTAACACCAAGTTTCCTGAGGCCTTAATGCCACAAATTACATCATGCCATGCTGGGGGGGGGAAACAAAACAAAAAAACCAGCTGCACAATTATGGATGGGATTAAACCCTTCGTGGTCAACGGTGATCTTCATTTCATGCTTGTTATCTCACTTAATCAGGAGATAAGGGCACATCTGTGCTAGGATTTATATTCAGTATTTGTCCAAATGAATATTGGAAGCATATCCTGAATCCCAAACATAAAATAGAGAACATACATTTAAAATATGATGCATGCATGTTTATTTATGTCTTTAATAATAAAACATGAAAGTAAATGTTATTCTTTGGAGAATCCGTGATGATTGTCTATATCTGTTTTGAGCAGCTTCCACTCAAAAACACTGTTCCGGAGCGCCATCTAGTGTTGAAAGCATCTCTGTTTAATCCCCTTTCCAAACGCTCAGGAGGATTATGACTTGCTTTTACTGAATGTGCACCATTTGATAACTTGTTGCCTCCACTTAGTGGGTTATGTGTTTTCTGGTGTCTGTCTGTCTGTTAGCAGGATTATTCAAAAAATGAATTTTTATTGAATGATTCTTCATCATTGTAGGATAGGGATGACTACAAGATCTTTGCTTAGAATTTCATGAATAATGCCTACGATGCTTGAACAAAACGATGGCATCCCCATTAGATCTACCACACATCAGAGTCTGATCTGGATCCAAGCAATATTCCAGATCTAGTGAAATCCAAATAAATTCATAAGGCTCATAGAAAATTCACTACTGTGAGATAAAGAAATAATACTGATACATACTTAACTTTAAAAGTTACTGAGGAGCCAGATCCAGAAGAAAACAACCATTAGTGAAATGTTTTTTCTTGAATAACTATCAAACTAAAAATGATAGAGTGATATAATGAGGGTCAAACTATCATGACTATTGTTTTTAGGTACGATGACATAATGGGGGAACTGAGCTGCCTTATTGGAGGTTTGAGCTCTATGTGTGCTGTCTATTTTTTTTTTATTGAGATGAGCTATAAATGAGATGTGAACTCTATCTCCATGATTTGGATCATGTTTCTATTTAATAATAGATCCACCATTGAAGAAAATATGACACCTGCCCTCATAAATGATTACTAGCAAGGTGGCAAGAAGATATACTTACAAAATAAATATTTCTTTGATAGAAATTAAAGTTGCTTGTTGATGATTTCCATTTTAAGAAGGTTACTTTACATATGACTCACACAGCCACCTGAGAGAGTACCAGGCCTCTCTGTGTCTCTTCTGCTCTGTGGGTTTTGTAATCCAGAGCCAGCAGAGGCCTCATGGCTGGGTGGAAGACAACAGAGGCCATCTGTTGTCTGTGTGTTTTCTTTGGTGCCCTGCCACCAAACTCTGCTGCCAGAACACCCAAGGGTACCCATGTGCACCACTCTGCGCCTGGGGACCGGCTCACTGGAGCACCTTTATCGCCTACTGGCTCCATTGGGGGATGTCTGTATTTCTGTCAAAGCCCAGACACAATAGCAGGGGTGTATGAAAAGGTTTTTTGTTGCAGCAAGATCGTTACACAACCATGCTATTAACCTTAATTGGAGAAGCTTGAGGAAACACAGAAAAACATTCAGTGCTCTGAGACAGAAATGTTGTTCCCCTGAGCTACATAAAATCGAAAATGATTTCAGGCTGAGTTAATTGAATTCCAGAATACTTGTATTCCTGCAGAGTAACTGAGGAGTAACTGAAAAGTAAGTGGTATACGGTAAGAATTCATCCTCTGGTTCTTTCTCTGGTAAAAGAGGCCAATACATTAACAAAGGAACATGACATCATTTAGTATGAAAGTGCTCTTTTTCCGGGTAAACATAAAGACACCACTGAATTCCCCATGCTGGTAGTGATTGGGTGAAGTCCAGGAAACACACACAGAGTAAAAACAAAACAAAATAATATAATAATAATAATAATAATAATAATAATAATAATAATAATAATGCCTGACATCACATCACATCATATCCAGACATTTCAAACAATGACAACTTCACATAAAAATGACTAAATTGACCAAATGAACAGTCATAAACATTCATAAAGATTCATTCATGCTCATGGACAGGTGTCATATCATGGTTCTGACTTTGCACAAACCCTACCTTCAGTAGGACATGTCTGGATTACTTTTACTTTTCACTATTGGAGTTCTTACATCATCTTCGGCAAAACCAGGTGACTACTGTATATCTGACTGTTTCATTATCACCTTGTCAAGAAAATAATAGGCTGACAGGGAATATGTGACATTTTAGCGGTCCTTCCGATTTGTCAACTTTGAGACTCTTTGGTCCATCTATCTCCCACAGAGAGAGGATTATTAATACCTCTCATTCATCAGAGAAAATAGCTGACATTACTTCCTCCCTAAATCCATTATGTCAAGCTCATATTAATCTCCATGGAGATTGGGTTGCCAAAGAAGATTACTGTGACAGCAGGATTTTCCAAAGCAACAGGTCACGGCATTTGTCTTGGAACCAGCAGCTCTACCATTACTTATTTGGATTATACATATAGTATAACAACAAATGTGTTTGTCCTTGAAATTAATCTTCCATTTAGTGTTAATGGAGCACTTCAAGGCTGTAGGTTGGTTTGTCTTTTCGACAGAACGCTGAGGACAATTGATAAACACATTAAAATGCCAAAAAGGAAAAATAAACTCATTACTTGAATGTTTTCCCCCTTTAACTAAATAGCTACACCAGTGTCACAATAAGATGCAAACACACATCAATTATTTATCTCTAACAGAACCAGAGTTAAGATGTTTTTAATGTGTTTTCTAAGTCTTGGAAATCTTGACAGATTGTGGAAATGCAGAGCACTAAATGAATATTATAAACATTAGATGAATCATTTCTGTCAAAAGGCAAGAGGAAGATTTATCAACTTCATTATCAGTTTGAGCAGAGTCATCAGCCACCACCACCACTGTCTGGACTCCGGGGGGAGCGCAGCCACTATAACTCATTCACTTATCACCTCTCCTGATTGTAACGTACGGTCCCCCTAGAGTCAGTTGAGAAAAAAAAAAATCCATCTGTAAATCTGTACCCCTGACACTAGGGGGGGAGCCCCCCTAGTGTCAGGGGTAACATCTCTTACACATTTAGCTGTCGTTTTCTAAGTCACCCATTACAAATGGTTAATAATGTAACAATTGGCTTTATTAAACCTCCATCTACTAATGACTTAAAGACCAAAGTTTTGTTTCTAAAGCATCTGTATATGAACGATCAACAAGTTGTGAGTTAGTTTATAATCCCTTATTGGAGAATGGTACCTACATTTCTTTGCATCAATTATAATAATACAAAATGATATCTGTGAATATACTTTTGAATAATTTTTTTCATGATGAAAAAAATTACTTTTTGTATCTAATATAATGCACTTCCATTTGTAACTGGAGAACTATTCAATTTAATATTTTTTACATTGAGGTATTTCTGTACTTCAACCCCTTGAGCCACTAGAGGTCAGGCTTGCATTCACAAGATTAATTTAGGCAATTCCTGTGCAACACTTTGGTTATTGCATCCTTCATTTATGTCATAGCAAGATGCCATTTTCAGAAATGCCCTAATAAACTGCAACAACAACAAAAATTACAATACACAGAGAAACATCAACTTCATATTTCATCACAAAGAGACAAGGAGCCTTGACTTTGAAAGCTAAGAGTACTTCATTCTTGAAATCATTTCCAGTCTTCAATGTCTCATCTTTTATCAGCTCACAAAAATCAGCTGGGAAGGCAGGTCTTGTATTTCCATGTATAAAAAGTGTTGTTCGACAGAAACACACCATTTAAAAAAAAAAGGGAGATAGCAACCATTTGGGCTATTACAGTGTGCCCTGTCTGATAGGCAGTAAACAGGACAGTTAATCAGGATTACCGCTGGGCACACAGAGACACATCATGTGCACAGATGCCACAGGCCACAGCATGAACAAATTGAATCTGAAGTGATTTTGTTAGATCGACCCAGACATGATGAGGTCAGCAGAGCAGGTCAGCTGGCTTTGCAGCACTTTGTGCTGTGATACTCAACAGAAAAAGTAAAGACTGTAGTTTTTCTCTCACAAGGCTACCACCAGTAAAATGACTCAACTTCAGAGTTTTTTTTCATGTTTGTGATCATTTAGATGAAGTGATCAGACAGAGTGGGTGGTGCAGCAGAAGTATTTCTTCTTCCTCATCTTTTGGAAGCCATTCAAATTTGGTTGGTGATTGCAATCTCCAGATTAACTGGGAAATGCTTTTGTTAGGGCATACTGGCTAGGAGTGAACTGAAAGTGAAAAAATAATTATTTTTGATCCATGGATTATGAAACAGGGACTGAAGAATCTCCATATAACCATGATGGATTTACTGTATTTAGAAATGACTTGGGGATGGCTGTCTCTCATGTTTAAATTAAGGATTCCTTTACAGATTATCCCAATGAGATGTCAGTTACTATTATTTTGGATTGCACTTCTTTGTTCAATGAATATGAATTGCTGCTGAATGTACAGTAAAGAACAACAAAGTCGAGTAGCAGTTCACAATTTATTTACTGAATAAATTTGGACAAAACACCAGAATCTGTTACGATACAATCAGAACATCTGAGGCAGATATCCCACCATGCACCACCCCCCTCCATGAAACAAAAGGACTAAACGATAGCACCAAATCAGCATCAACTTAAATAAAAGGTAGCTCAGTCTACAAAAACAAGAAAAGCAATAGCTGTTTTTTAATTGAAAAGCAACTCAGAAATGTAGCAAATAGAGAATTTTCATGTTTTAAACTTTTCTTAAAAAACAAGCACCCCCTCCCCCAACCCCCCCTCCCTGCTAGGCAGGCTATAGCATTCATGGGGCACATGCCAATGACTAGATAAAAACACAAATTCAAGTAACATTGAGATACGACTAAACATGTCCACTGGTACCCATTCCGAGCATGATCGTTTCACAGAACCTACGCAGGCAGTAGAAAACTAACATGAGGTCCTGTAGGGAGCATGTCATAGCAATACTATTACTGAATATCTTGTATCAAGTTTTTAAAAAGAAATTAGGGAGACCAGATGTCATGGGATGTTGGGGCACCAGAATACTGGCACAGAATATATTGTGTCTTCTAAAACTTCAGACAGACATTTTCCTTTGTGCCTGTCCTGTGTCAAAATATTGCCTACATTATACATGGAAAAGGAATCTCTAAGTAAAGAAAAACCCTGCAATGTAGTTTTAAATATATATATTTATTATATATATATATATATATAGCTGTTACAATTTAAATAAACATATGTTCTCCTTTCTACAACTGAAGAAGAAATTTAAATAACAGGAAGCTAATTTTAAGGTGGAATTGTCCTTTCACCTAACACATCAAGAGCATGATGCCATTTTTGGAGGCCTACCGAGAACAAACAGTTTAAGATTGAGGTTTAGGGAGTGATATTAAAGCAGCACTAATGACAGGGTGGAACAGCTTAAAACAAAAACAGTAAATGAAGGTTCATAAAAGTTGATTAAAAAATAAAAGTGTGGTGATGAATAAAGTGTGGTAAAGGCTTAAAAGATCGAGGAGGCAAAAACATACAAATCACTGAAAACAAGGCCATCAAGGAGTTTAGTAACTATGTCAGTAATCAATAATGTAAAAGTGAGAGAAATGAGAGAAGACAAAACAAAACTTAACAAGAAACAAAGACGAGGTTGACTATGTTGTTGATGACAAAAAGCCTAAGCTGCTCCATTTATGAACCAATTGTCCCAGGTCAGGGACAATCACCTTGTTTATTTAACAAAATAACTTGTGGTTATGATTTCTGACCCTGGATCTGCGATTTAAATTGGTACCACTGAAAGTTATGACAAAAAAATCTCTACGAAAAAGGTATGTTTTTAACAGTTTTTCTGTTCATTTTGAATTGTTCTCCTTGGTTTCCCCATGTTCATATGTCCCTTCATGCTTTCCATAGTGTCAAAAATGGTGAATGCGTCTACTTTTATGAGCACCACATTAAACCAAACAGATCCAAAAAGAACATTTGCTACATTGTTTGCAACTTGCATGTCTGGCGGCAACATCCCCAAACAGGAGGCGCATCGCCAGGTGATGTATAGATGCCATTTGTCATGCCAGGCTCAAGGATTTCCATGAAATGGTGGAAAAGGAAACAAGATGGAAACACCTTTATTATGAGGGACAAATGTTCACCTATTAATCTCTAAACTACTGTTTTTGGCTCCGCTGTGAGCGTGGCGAGCCAACCGTGGTGGAGTCGTTCATTTGTGCTTGGTGTTTGCTCAGCTGAAGAGCTGCTCCAGCTCCTCTTCCATGTTCACCTCAGGCACCATCTGCTCCTGCTCTCTCTCTCCTCTACCGTGCACTGCAGTGCCCCCAAGTGCCCCGGAGGAGGAAAACCAGGGGTGCTCCAGAATCTCACGAGAGGTAAGGCGCTCTGCAGGTTCCCGGCGGAGGATGGAGCGGATCAGGCACTTGGCCTTGGGCGTGAGCGTCTCAGGGATGTTGAAGTGGCCCCTGCGGATTTTGCTGAACAGAGAGCTGGGCTCAACGTCATGGAAAGGATAACGCCCCACGAGGATGGTATAAAGCATGACGCCCAGACTCCAGACATCAGCTGCTTTCCCCGAATAGCTGCCACTGGCATTGAGGATCTCAGGACTGACATAGGCTGGGCAGCCATGTTTGTCTGACAGGGAGTCATCATGACCATCCAGGATATAGGTGTCCTCAAGGCTCTCTAGCTTCACAAGGCTTCTGGAGGCACACAAGGGAAACAAAAACAAATTGAACATAATACTTTAAAATACAATAGAATTGTTCAATAATATGTTATTAACTGATAATTACTATCATAGTTTCATGCTTTGGATGCCAACTAACTAAAACTGGAATACAAGAGACACTCAAGTCGGGTAATTTGCTCTGATGGACACACAAAGTGTTTAAGATCCATCGCTTTTGGATATCAGAGGAAGTAGAGCACATAATGCTCTAGGATTAAGTTTGACATTTCCGTTCACTTGGATAAAAGCCCAGCCAAAAAGTCTTGACGTACAAATAGGCTTTCCAAAAGACCTCCACAATTTAAAAGTATCAATTATGGGTGACGGATCACCTCAAGTTTCAGGCATTCAACTTTTTTGCTCAGGGAATTACGGACAAGGCAATGTTGATTTATTTCACTCATGCTCTTTCCTCTCCAAATAGCATCTCTCTCTAAACCCCACAATAGCAGCTACGATAGCCTTGAGAGCTGATAATAATGGCTGGCTGTTCAGAGGCATTGTCGCTAAAGAATGTTGAGAGGCTCAGGCAAGAACATTTTCCACGTGCATGGTAAGAGACACTTGTAGGCCTGTGAAAATGTTGCCATCTGCGTGTGAGGTCCATGAGATATGATGCGTCAGACATAGAGCCAAGTTACGTGATAGTATCTACTGGGAGCTACTCGAAAAAGGGAAACCAAGAGCTCTGGGCTTAGACATGAAAACGCATGCATACCTTGTCTCATCAGCCCACTTAGTGGTTCATTGTCAGTCTTAGTAATTTAGTTTCAATAAAAGACTGCAGAGCGTTTTCACATTTTCAAATAAGGAAAATTCTATTGTTTCATTGAGCCAAATGCCCATTGTTCCTCTGCGAGATGAAGCACAATGTGATTTTTAAATAGCACATCATTGCCTGGACAGCAGCTCATTTGGAGGATGTACAAACCTGCAATTACAGAGGCCTTAGAAAAACAAAACAACAAAAGATTTAGCCCAGTTTTAATAGTAATATGTTGTCTTTAAATGTGTTATATGGGAAGAAATGTCTTGTGATCCTAAAATGTCTCATGAGCTTGGTGAAGGACAAAGAGATGAACAGGGCTTGTTTAAGTAGCTGTGTTGGATTACTCGACACCGGCCTATGACCTATGCTCTTTAAACAGGCTGATGTTTGGACAAAGGCTAACAGCACTATGACAAAACTGGGCCAGGAAGCTAAAACTAGAAGAGGAAGCCTGCTCAGGTATAATGTTATGTGTGGTCTTGTTATTTCCTGTCTCTATATATTCATGGCCTTCTCTCACACACTGGGTACAAGGCAAGGCAGATTTCTGAGAAGCAGTCTCTAACACATCCTTAAATTGTTTTCTCTATACTCTCATGAACACTGAGCCAGGAGGACTAAATAAAGCTGCAAGAGGATTCATAATAAGCTATGATGCAAATGTGGCCCAATACTGTGCTGTGCCATCATTCACCTGACATTAATCATTTAATGGGGGGAGGGGGTCGACATCCCAGCTCATGGACTGTCTGGTGTAACATTCAAGGTCACTGGAGCCGTACTGAATATGTGAGGCAGCTCAACTTCCTTTTTCCACAGTTAGCGCCAAAGAATGACATCACATTTTCAGATTGGGGAAACGAGCTGCAGTGTGTGCCAGAGCCATCAGTGTCTGATAAGAACATGCTCTAAAGACGTTACCCTAAGAAATTTGAGTATTAGCATTTACAAAAGAAAAAGCTAAATGTCTTGAGTCTGAATTGACATCTATTAAAATAAAAAAAATTTAAAAACCCGGTATAAATGCCCATTAATTAAAAAAATCATGCTACTGTGGCAAAAAGATGCCAGGATTTTATGGTTGTAGTTCTAAAATGCTGCCACCAGGGGTCAGTAAACCTGTGTTGTATGAAATGTGATTCTGCTGCTCTCTCCTCCTGATCATTACAAAGTGCAGTAGTGTCAAAAGCTTGCCATAATTGACGATTTGCCAGGCAACCACTAGTCCTGGTAACTTCTTTGTACCTGCTTTCCACTGTTGGAATAACTGTACAGCAATGATCCTCCCCAAGCGCGATCTCATGTGCCATATATGCTGCATATACAGCATGTGCCATATCCACTACTAAACCTTGTGCACAAAAATAGCTCGAGGAGACACAAAGGGCTTATGTTTCTTGTATTCTGCATAATATCTGGGAGAGGCATGTCGGTCTTGCATTGGGTCAGTTTACACCATCCTTGGTCTAAGCCGAGATGAAACAATACTGACACGTGTTGTATTGTATTGTATATGACATGTACAGATGAAACAGAGGAATACTGCAGTGATAGCCAATGACTGGCAGAGACTATGGTTTCTGCAGAACTCACCTGTCCTCATTCTTGAAGACAAACTTCCTCAGTTTGAGGTCACGGAGGACCAGTCCGTTGTCGTGGCAATGTGCCACGGCCGAGGCTATCTGATAGAAGAGTCTGGCAGCTTCGTCCTCTCGCAACTTCTTGCAGGTGCGAACAAAAGAGTGCATGTCTCCATAGCTTCTCTCAAAGAACACATAGGCTCGAGTCTCCCCGAGCAAGATCTCCAGGATTTGGTTAATATGCTGGTGCTGGCCCAGGGCAAAGTAAGCCGCCAGTGACTCCTGGTATCGGGCAACGTCAAACACCTGCAATCATAAGTAAAGACCGCATTTATATTTACAGTACACATTTTAACCAAATGGCAAAATGAAAGCTTTGTAAAGTTGCCACAATAGCAGAATGTTAAATTTCAATACCAGTGTAAAAAAAATTTATGCTTGGTACCTCTTTCCATAAAGCAAAAATAAGGCAGAGTAAGATTTTTTTTATTTCTCCTGCTGCATGCTGGTACGGTACAAGTCACTGAACACATGCCAGTTCATTTGTAATTATGTTGATATCTGTGTAGCCTTGGGCTGTAAACCTAATTGTAAATCTGTTTATATAGCTTTGGTACCTGTGATACGATCAGATACAGTGGATACCATTTTGTTTAAAACATGTGGTATTTGAAAGTACCTATAATACAACATACATTTGAAAACCTTAAAGCATTGTGTTAAGTAATGGTATTGCAGCACTAGGGTTGCAGTGTCTCTTTTGTTTCCATAGTAACACCCCCCAATTGACTTTCAACACAAGCAGTTCAGGTGAGAGGGCTCCTCTACTCACAGTCAATACAAAAAGCCCACAGCTCTCAAGATCTTAAGTTGTGACCTAGGCTTCAGGCTTGGCAGGAATGATCAATCCTGGAAGTGAGGATTAATTGGTACCTCACTGAAACGCCACATAGCAGATGAGGTCAAAAGGCAGATAGCTCAGAGGCCGTTAATTTGTTACGGCCATGACGAAACATTATCTCGAGTCTGGTATGGGTTATTGGATATGTCATGCCTTAAGAGTCCAACAGTGCATGTAACTACCATCTCAATTCATCAAGCCACTTAAGCCTGCTTAACAGTGGAATGTACCTCTGGGATAACCCCATTGCCTTTATAATCAGTAATATACAAAAGCCAATATGGGCTATAAATGCGGTGAGGAAAGAGTGTTCTCAACCTTCTTTGGTTAGAGGGGCCAATGATGGCGCCAATGTCATAGCAGCTGGCTGAACTTGTAAAGTTCCCTGGTCATGTGTGCTTTTCTATACATATTACAACGCTCTCAAAAGATTATAATCCTAGTCATATCTAGTACAAAAGGTCAACATGACTATTCCTAAGCACTAATTAACTAAGGGCTGGATATTACCTTTATAGCATTGCATTATGAAAGAGAAAAGCCATGGATAAGTGAGAATGTCCCAGAGAGGAGTGTGTGCTGGTTACTCACTCCTTTGTCAACGTTACATCATGCAATCCAAACCACGCAGCTCGCCCCATTCACTTTTTCCATTAGGCTGCTGTGCCAGCTCTCTATTTACAATTCAAGCAACTATAGCAAAGTCGTGTGGTGAAATTGCTGCATGACCCAACCATTAGATACCAACTCATTATTTCTATTTGGTGTGTGCATTACTTGAAGGGTAATACGTATTGGGGGAAAAACAATCACTCACTTACACACTGAAAATTATATTTTCAAACAGCTTGCCTCTGCTTTTAGTACATTTAAGAGGGTAAAAAGGGTATTCTGTGGATATTAAGGTGGGATACGTCTACCATATTGCCTACTAACCTTGCATACGAGCTCTTCCCCGCTATGCAGGTGGGCGGCTCTGAAAACGTGGTCTCCCTCCAGTGGTTCCAACAAAAGGTAGTCCCCGATGCGGGAGATACAGTGCGAGGAGTCCGGGGTCTCCGGCGGGCTGGGGGACCCGAGGTTGGGACTGAAACTCTGGTGCGACTCTGTAGTCCTTAAGCAGGATAATTCTTCGAAATCGTGCGATTTGTGCCGCGATCTCCCATAACGTGAAATGTTAATTGGATTTGACCTCTGTAAGTTCATGAGGAATAAGTGTGATAACTCCACAAAATCGGGTGCCTTCCTCCTCCTTGTTCTTCTCCTCCTCGATTAGGGCACCACTTTGGTGTAAACTCAGTTCAATATCACAAATACTTTAGTAAATACTGAATCAAGTGAGAGAAAAAAAAAGGCTGAGAATTTCGATTTAACTTAAGTTTGCTGTTGGAGAATGTTGTAGACTTTCAACACGACTAGCTGGCTCGTTGGTCAACAAAAATGGCTCTGTAATTTTTTTTTTTTTTTTTTGCAGAGTTCAACTGTTCATTTGCTCCCCTTTGTTTTCCATTCAAGAGATAAAGCGAGGCTAAAATTGAATTGCTGCTCCAAGTAGACTGAAACCCCTCTGCATAGACGTGCTGTAATTTCATTAACAGTAACTGTGTGAGTAGGCACGACAAACCCTAACAAAAGGTTACCAAAAGTCAGCTTTTACAATGAATGAAGAGTGCTAAATTAATCCGCAGCTTGTTTCGTTAGCTTATATCCCCGGTTAATAGCATGGTACGTTTCATAAAACGGAAACAATTTCTTGGATATCGCTTAAAAATACACAAGCACCATATACAAAACAAGTTTTGCAAGCTAATTATAGCAACAGAATTTAGCCGAAATTGACAGACAAATGATGGCTAGCAGGTGCAGAGCTAACTAGTTAGCTAGCTTCCTTGGCTAACTAGTACCAGGTCAGTGCACGGCCTTGTTCCTCTGGATCATATCCGTGCACGGCGACTGTCATCTACCACATAAGGAGAAAACTCCATCCGAAAAACTGCTGTAGCGCTTTGTGTGCGGGAGTCGACGTCCTCTCTTTCTCTTGGTCTAGTCCAATTGAAGAAAAGTGGCGTCTGTCTTGTATGTCTGCTGCTGTATGCTGCTGGAAGGAAGGAAGGGACGGCCGGCCGACTTTCCCAGGCCTATCCCTTGATTCAGCAGGACATCCTCTCTCCCGTGGTGCTGCTGTGCTTCTTACGTGGCTGGGAATCTAGTCCATTCAGTGCGGAGGGAGGCCAGTCGAGCTGCACACACTGCACTCACTGCGCCTGTACAGAGTCAGAGAGCTGCCTAACTGAGGGGCTTCTACACATGCACGCGCGCGCATATGCACAGACGCACACATGCGTGAACATACCAACCCGCCCCCTGACGTCACTCCCACAGCGAAACCCTATTGGCTTCCAACCTGAGTTATAATATGCTGTGCAGTCATGTGAGAGACATGTAGTGTGACTACACCTCCAGAAATCTAAATGCATCGCACGCTGGTAAATTGGATGGGGAGGGGGGTTGTGTGAGAATATAGCTACTGTACATACTGTGTTACAAAAGTGTTTCCTCCTGAAATGTCATTCCAGGGAAAGCGAGGGGGATCCCTCTCTCACAATAGCAAAAGATCACCATCCAGTGCAGTTGTGCTGTAGTGATATTAATTTGCAAAAATAAGTAATGTTCGACTTTATTTTTTCAAACATGAAATGGAGCAAATAATCTTATAAAACATGCTACTAATGCACCTCACTTATGAACCGCTGCATTGCATGCTCACTTTTGAAAATTAATTCAACTAAAACATGCACAATGATAGGATATAATGAATGAACTGAAAATACAGTACAGACATTCAAAACAGGAGCATGAAACATCTGACAAGAAAAAGGGGTGTTAGGAAAGGAAGTGTAGGGGTTTAAGAGAGTGATAACATTAAATCAGTGGTTAAAGCTCTGAACTTGAGAAAATAATGCTTTATGTGCCTAGGCATTGGAAATGTGAAATCAAGGTATTATCTTTTCTATCATATGGGATTATATTCCAGATTTTTATGTCAAGTGGGAGAGAAAAAAACATTTGCCCATAGATTTTATTTAAAGCTGGCAGAGGGCTGTGTGACTGTAATGAATTCCCGTCTTGCCGAGTTGTGCCTCTGTAATACATTACAAAGCAAAGGATGGAGGAGGTTTATTATTCATTGTTCTTCCTAGATTACCAGAGGGTGTGACAGCAGGATTGTGAAATTCCAAATCGGGGGCAGTAAGTGGAATGCTTGCAGCTGCAAGACACTGACAGAAGTGTTCAATTTAACCTTTATTCCCCTGCTTGCAGGCAGTAGCGGTGCACACATGCACAAACATGCACTATTCTAAATCTGCCTTTCTCACTGTGGCTGCCTGTATAAACCCCCGCAACATGGAAATGCAATTTTAACACCGAAGCCTCTCATCTCAGAAACGGTGGTTCACAGTTGCAGAATGTGGCTGCACCCACAAGATTTTCCCAGTCCTCAAGTTGATGTGTATGTATGACCACTTTATTCTTTGTTCTAACACCGGAAATTTTTCATATACAACAGCTTTGCTATTGTCTCACATCCTCTGTTGAGAACAACAAATTTCTATACTGAGCTATAAAAATGTTGCAGGTTATCACAGTACATCATGAATAATCACAGTGATTACAAGTTACTATAGTACACTTCTGTTTTATGACACTACATCTCTGCATTTGGGCATCACTCTAGCCCCAAACAGGGATTCTCTTAAGCCTTAACCACAGCTGTGCATAAATCAGAATAATAATCCCCAAAGATTCCTTTTGCCCTCATTCCATGATACACCATATGACTCATTTTCAGTGGTGAGCAGCACTTGAGAAAATCCATTGAGGCTCATCAGCTCTCAAGACACGTCTGCATGCCGAGGAGTAGCAGCAGGCTGCCCCGGCACTGCCTTCCAGTGAGACCTTATGACTGTGTGTGTGTACCCCCGAAGCAAGACGTCCTGGAAGACTATGGAGGTCAATAAGGATGGGTGAGCATCTCTGAATCTCCATGATAATGCTAGGATGTGACCAACTTCCTAATAGGTTGTGTTACCCTGCAGTTGATAATTTAAGGTCATAATGTTGAAGTTAGAGGGAGATGAAACAAAAGACCTAATAACCTTTCTCCAATTGTTGCAATCAAATGAAATTATTAGAATGCATCACAGAAACAAAACTCTCTTTTACATTCAATGCATTTGGCTGCATGTTGACAACAGCAGGAATCGGCACCATCGCGTACCTCGCGGGTTACTTCCACTGAGAAATTTGGTCATACTCGAGAATTTAGATTCAAACGCATAAGAGGAAGGAAATCATTCAGTGAGAGTGAGAGGAGATGATGTGTGGGAGAGCGAGGTAGGAGGACAGATGATGGAAAAGCAGGCAGCAGGAGACTGCGATGAGTGCAGAGAGAGTGAATGGAGAGATGAAAGTGACAGAAAGTGTTTTTCTCCCTAATGTTGTCCTTGGAAAACAGGGAAATTCTTTGTTTCAGGCAGATTCCAGCTGTAGAGTTGAATAGAGGACAGAAATGTTAATATGTAATTGTACAGAAATATGTGGGAGTAAAGGGCACCAAATTAACGAAAGGAGAAGATGACAAAGATGACAACAACACTCATAATGAAAATAACATCAATGCAATAGCAGAGGTGTTGTCAGTTCGGTTTTGACTGAACATCCTGCACCCTTTGAATCTGCAGGCGTATTTTTATATTTACTGCTGAGAATTATACAAATTCCCTGGACACTCATTCTTTTTATTACCTAGAGTGCGTGTGTTGGTGCAGGCCAACAGCTGCATACCCTTCAATTTCAAATGAGTAAAAAAAAAGTTATATTTGGGAATGGCTACATGTGCCACATTCTGGTCGTCTCAAGTCCTGTTTTTAAACAGAATAAGAGCCAGAGCTGTAGATTTGAGGACAGAGAGGTAAGAGAGGGAAAAAATCAATCAACCCTCTGTTATGCAATGTATGACACATACTCTTTATCTTCAAAGCAAGCTGAATGTCAAGGGAATCCCAAATTTAATTTTAAAATGCAATTTGTAGAATAAAGAGAAATGATGCATATTAGCTTAAAACGTTCCATATAGTATGATTTGGCTTTTGCCCCTTCACAGTACTCAATAACTTCATCATCATAACCATTTTGTCCACTTCAGGCAGTACAGGAAGTGATAAATTAAGGAAAACATTTCTGGAGCATTTTTCCGGTCAACATCAGGGTAAACCCATGGGAATAAATTAACAGATCCAATAAACACTTGCACTTCCGTTGACCTTATTTGACCTGCTGTCTTCAGATCAACAGTTAATGTGCTGCTATAGACATTAAAATGATCCTGTACTGACAAACCCAGGATGCACTGCCTGAAGAGTTTTTCAGGGAGACATTTTTCCCTGCTTTCTCCACCATGGCAGCTGGAAGTGTGAGCGCCTGTGAGTGGCAGGTCACGTAGACGAGACCTCCTCTATGTGAAGAGGAAGGATCTTGGCTCGAGGGGGAGACAGGATTGGCGTCATTGGTTTGGATCTCTCCTTCATGAAGTCAGGTCGCTTAGTGAGGACTTTGTCACGGGACAGGGTGACTCATTCACTCATAAATGGAGAGGTTAATAATAGTCATACTTTAGAGCTGTAGAAGTGAAATCACACAGCTTAAGCAGATCAAGCCTTCCAAATGGCTCCATTGCACAGAAAAATGCATATCTCTCATTAATGTGACAGATTATAGGTTTAGTGTCATTAACATGAATGAAAATGTCCTCAAGCTAAATGACTTGTAGTTGAAAAGACATTACAATATTATTAGAATATGTATGCATGCATACAATATGCATGTACAGTATATTGTAAAGTGAGAGACACATTAAGGCACAAAGCATGACATGTCAAAACTGCAAGGAAAATGGAAGAAAATCTCAGCAAATACCACATTGCTGATGTCTTGACTTACTTTTTTTTATCTCTGCTCTGTCTGACAGCTCAAATTGTCTTCCATGTGTAGAAGATATTTTCAGGCACTGCGACACCTTCATGGAACTGCCTAAGGCATCTCAGAAAAAAACAAAAAAAACAGGCAGATTTATTAAAATTTCCAAACACTTGACATTTTGGAGACATCCGATGCAGACACCAACATCAGACGGCATGCTGAGTCAGCCATATTCTTGATGATTTGGAGGGGAGTCATACCTCAGCACAGTAAGGAAAGTTGCAGAAATGGCCTTGTAAAATGTATAATTATTTTAAAAAGCTGTGTAAAAAAAATGGTAGTTGTTTGTTATCAGATTATATGAGTTATCCTGTTACCGTCTTTGATTGTTCTCACCTACGTTCACACCTGACATCTGCAGAGTAAAGACTCATTACATGTAGCAGCATCTTGTGATCTTTGGTTCTGTCATCTGTTTTCTGGAGTTTTTAAACACTTAGAAGACTTCAAAAAACACCTGATGGCTCAGTGGTTATCACATTTGCCTCAGAGCAAAGAGTGTCTTTAGTTCAGTTTTTATGCAGGTTTCCTCACATGGTCCAAAGACCAGCAGAGTTTACAGCAATACGGACTTCAAACATTGTGACACTGGGAATTGCAAATTTGCTTGGTATTGCTGTATGAACCAATAAGGCACAATGTGAACTGAAAAGAAAAGGACATCACTTGAACTATTACCTCATCTTGGGACCCTGTTTGAAGTTAAACATTTAGATTTAAGGCCTTGATGATTTTAGCTTATATTTTTCTTATGTAGTGCATACTCCTAAATAGATTTGTGGTTATACAAATTACAAAACAATAATAATGCAAAATGAACAGAACGGGAACATTTTAAGTTCATCTTGCCCTGTTCCTGAGTGGTAAGCAATCACCCATGCAAACCCAATTATCCACAATGTACACACAAAAATAGTTCTAGTAATGGAATGAGGAATTTTGTAGACACAGTCTATGAAATGTTAGTGGGAATTTAATTTTATAGGGGCTTGTAACATATTAAAAGTGATTCTGGTTCTGGTTTGGAAGTTATGATAAATGATTATGATTGACATTATGATGAAATAATTATAAAACAGGGGATGGTGTCCAAATTAAAATCTGAACCACATAAGGTAAGAATGGCATAAGTTGTAAAAAGGACATCTGTTTTCTAAGGAATCTTTTCTGACCTGTAAAGGTCTGGTTTCGGTCTACTTGACTTTGTTATATTGTCATGAATTCTTGCAGACAAGAATTCAGTGTTATTTGTACACAAATTACAAGTTTGGTGTGTTATATCATACAATGTAAAGCAACAACAAATAACACATTTCAGCCTCAAAGATGACGTCATATTGGTGATGTTTATCAAAGGACTTACTTTAATTATGTCAAATCGCTGTATAACCCGTACTATGATACAAAGAAATGCTATTTATTGAAAGCATCATTTGCCATAAAACCTTTTTGATGGCTTGTGAAAATACATGCATGGTAACATGGGTGAAAGTACCCCACAAATGAAATGCAATATCTGTGACTATGCAGGCAGCTAATATTTTGAATGTGACCAAATATCGGTCACAATGAAGGAGTATTCACACGTGAAAGGTGCCTCAAAACTCCTTCTCAGTGGTTGAGAGCTTGGATCATAAGCTAGGAAATGACGAGAGCACGCTGTCCTTGTCTGGCCTCTGCATGAGAACAGAAGCACACACACACACACACACACACACACACACACACACACACACACACACACACACACACACACACACACACACACACACACACACATCACTGTAATTCACACAACTTTCTAGCAGCTGCTGCCATGGCAACCTGCCTTCATCCCCCAGAGAAAATTGTACAGGACGCAAACATAAATACAAATACAAGACACACACACACACACACACACACACACACATGCTGAAATACAGGGAATCCGTGCTCTAATCTCAAGGGAAAAAAACACTCTGCTGCTCAATTTGTGAGCGACTTTATGCCAAAAGGTACGTTTCATGCCTGCTTAGAGAGGAAAATTATGGCAAGGAGTCATAATTCACTTTCCTTTTGCCATACCATGCATCATGATGCAGTCATAGAACTCCATCATAATGCTGTCGGCTTACTGCCACTTCCATCATCTAAAGTGAATTACTGCTTGATTTTACATGCAACAGTGTCTCTCCCATGTTTTTATCTCGATGAGGTGGAACAGCCTCTGAATTAGCTTTTATGCTGCGCAACACTGAAAGTGAAATCCATACAAATGAAATTCATTCGAGTAAAGCTGCAGCTTCGCCTCCTTCCAATTTTAGAAGAGTAACAACAACTGCATAATTATATTTATGCTGTTATTGTGCAGAACAGTCAGGCAGGTTGAGTGCCACACAACATGTGCAGCAGGCTCTGAGGTGGGAATGCAGCAGTGAAGGAGACATTGATGAAGCGCTGGTGAGGACATCACTTGCTATCACTTTAGCTCAACTTCCTGCCTGTGGGGCTGCTGTGTCTCCTCTGACAAGCCTATTCTCTGTGTTTGTACCTACCACATACACACACACACACACACACACACAAACGCATAAGGTGGCTTTGAATTCTTACTTCTGTGCAATCACTCGTTATGCTGTGGTTTTCACACAACCTGTCGGTGAGGACAGCGGGGATAACTGCTGCATGACAATCAGTTCAGACAAACGAAAGCTCTCTCCCTGTTTGCTCTCGACATTGCCTTACAGGAAAATCAAAATAGACAAAAGCGCCCTATGGTAAAGTGAAACGTGGACGGGTATGTCATTGCTGCAAAATACTGTAAGAATCTAGGCCATGCTAGATTGAGGCCAGCAGATATCAGACAAGAGCATGCATCATTTAGTTACAAAAATATGAACGGCTACATGATGAGAGTCGCAGAGGGGATGCCTGCCTTCTGCAGCCATTTCAGAGATTCTTGTGTGGGCTGTTTGCTGCGCTCCTTTGAATATGGCATGCATGCACATTTTTGCGACGTATGGCTATTAAGATAATAATTGAATTTCGTCTTTAAAGGTCTTTGCCTCAGGCGAAATAGCCTCAATCCTGACAGACAAACAAACAAGTGCAAAGAGGGAGAAAGAGACTGGGAGGAGTGGAGGACCTGCGATTACTGTCACAGTAAGCAATATTAGTAGCATTAGCTGTGACAGTAATGATCTGTTTCTACCATATCTGGCTAACGGAGGCTGGCAGGTAAAGCAAACCATGCTTGTGGCAATCACTGCTGGGCATGGGTCAGCGTATTAAGCATGTGATTATGGCTCAAATGGCTGCTGTCTCCTACCACAACATTTATGGAGGCCAGTACAGAGTAATGCTCCTGCTCCTGTTCCCTCTTCTTCATTCTATATTTCTGAAAATGAAATAATTGGCTTAGACATAGAATAATGATAATGAGAATGGTTACCATGTCTCAGTGCTTAAAAGACTCTGGACAGCCTGCTGATGAAGGCTCAGACAGCCATTACTATAAATCTTATTCTCTGACTGGTCCTCTAACTCATTTTAAGTCCGGTCTTTAATATGGTACAGCAGATCATAAGGAGATAGGGAGGTGGAGGTGGGCGGAGTGTTATGGGTATCAGACCTTTGAGATATCATCTCACTGATTGTATCTGTGCTGGTTTTTCTCCCATAAGAGCAAGACAACTCCTTCAGGTGCACACCTCTGCAAGTGGAGCTCAGATCCGGAGATAAGGATGAGAACAGCTCAGCTCCTAGTTTCTCAGTGTGTCTCCTCAGCCGTCCCTTTCTGCTGACTTGGAGGGTCTGTTCTCTAATGCTGACCTCACAGATACGTGTGAGGAGAGAAAGTTTTGCCTACTTGCATTCCCAGGTTCCTTTGTCTTTGAAGGTCATCATTTAATGTCTCCATTATGGGTCATCAGTAACAATAAACACAGCCTGCATGATAAAACACAGTCTAGAAAGACGAGGCAAGGCAAAAAAACACACAGACTCAAACCCATCTCCATTTTCATTTGATATTTTTTTTTCTAAAATGTAATAACATGTCCCCGCTTTCATTTCACCCACCCACCCACCCACTCCCACACACCCACCCACTCCCACACACCCACCCACCCACTCCCACACACCCACCCACTCCCACACACAACAAGCACACACACAAACACAGATGCAAATAACACAAGCATGATGTAATCATTGCAGCCCTGGAAAATTCTAGCTATTTCCTGCAGAGAAATGACCTGCAAATGAGACCCGCTGTTGTGACATAATTAAAACAATAACTAACTAGAATGGCACTCAGTGGAGCGCTTACCTCCGCAGAGGCCCAACAGTCCCCTTTAATTCATCAAAAATGTTGAAACACATCTGAATCCTTATTATCTCAGCTACACATTGGTGGTACTTGCAGGTTTTTAGCCCTATTTGTTGCTGCACAGCAGCTGGGAAAAGACTACCCCCCATGAAAACATACATAAATCTAATAGATCAGGACTTTTATTTGGATTTACACCAAGGTGCACACATCGATAACAACCCCCTAAATATGATTGATTTTTTTTTCATCAAGATCAAAGTAGAATATGCAAACATTATATGAGATGGTAACATTGTTCATAATTATATACCATATAATAATGTTAAATTATTTTACACATTAATGTGTAAAACATCAACAACAACAATAATAATAATAATAATAATTATTATTATTATTATATTTATATAGCACTCTTCTTAAAAATGTTACAAGGTGCCTCACAAAAAGATAAAATACAATCAAACAATAGTAATACAATGTAAATATGTAAATGTCACACAGTGTTAAATAAAATAAAATAAATTTAATAGTATAATATAGAAAATGTAAATAATATAATAATGATAATAATATATAATAATGTAATGATATAAATAATAATAAAATTCACATAGTGATAAAAGCTTAAAAAAACTAATGTTTCAAAAACAGATTTAAAAGCTAGGCCTAAATTTAGCAAACCTCATCTTAGCAAGTCATTCCAGAGTTTGGGAGCTCGTTCTGTAAAAGCGCAGTAGCCTTTATAGTCAGTCAGCAGTCAGGTTCTGCATGACCAGAAAGAGGCAAGGCTCTTTAGGGGTTAGTGGATCTATGATATGGATAGGAACCAAGTCATGTGAAGCTTTGATGATCAATCGTATCGTACTTGGTAGTCATTGGACTTTTGGCGGTGTTATGATCGTTGAAGCCTTCACCCTTATACATGAAGACCAAAGTTTGGGATTAGAATGACAGTTTATAGGGGAGAGTACATATTCACTGCAAGGAACAACATCCGGCTTGTGCAGAATGAGAACAGACAACTGAAGCTGCTGCTGAACAACTCACTAGACAACATCACCCTGATGTCTGCGGAGAGCAAACAGTTGCGCCTGCTGTTGCGAAATGAACAGCAAACCTCCATGCAACTGGAAGCAGAAAATGAACATCTGCGTTCAATCCTGTTCTCCAACAAACTGTCCTTCCTCTGGGAATTCTGCAACATAAGCACACTCCAGTGTTCACGCTGCCTGCCTGGCTGGGCTGAGCGTGATTCAGGCTGCTTCCACTCATCCCAGGAAACAAAGACACAGGGAGTGTCAAGACATGGGAGATGATTTGGTTGTTGTTTCAAATTCAGAAGATCAGTCATTCTTCACCAATAACGACTTTAGCGTTTGTACAGCAGCACCCACAAGAAAACTTCAGTTTAGTGTGGATCAAGCATGGTGAAGGAAGGCACCTACATCTGGGTCAATGGTAACAAATTCCAGTCAGATGTGACTTACTGGGAGCATCTGGAAGCAAACAACGCTGTTGCCTCCTGGGACAAAGACAGAGCACGACAGGACTGGGTTGCCCTTCTCCCACTGAGAGGCATTGGACAGGAGGATGGGATAAACAACTGGATGACATTTTTAGTGTTGGCAGACACCTCTACCTTTGTGAGACTAAGACTGTCACACTGTCTGAATTGTTTAATATAAATTTAGTGCATATTTAGTGCGTTTGATGTAAACTTCATCTGGATTCTCTGTTTTTGAGTGATGCAATTCACAAGTTTACCACAAAAACTGACTGACTTTACCACAATTTGCAATCCAAAGGAGTACTGTTACTTTAATTGACAATAAATGTCTTGAACAATGCAGAAAAATACAATAACTGTTGTGTGAGATAAATAGTTGCATGCTAATGGTTAGGGTCCAATTAAATTTAAAATTAAACAGCAATAAAAAAAAGGAGAGTCACAGTTTGATGTGGAAAAAAACAACAACTCAAGATTTAAGTGGGCCATGAGGGGGTTCAGGTTGCCATGTTGTCACAGAGTCTCTGGACCCCACTAGATCCACCTTTGACTTGCCACTATGACAGTGTACAACACCCTCCTATGCATGCACAGAGCAGAATGCAACAAGTTGTTAAAACATCTCCATATGAGCTAAAGTTCTCAGTTTCAAAGTTTGTTAATATGTGGGTGGAAATAAAATCAATTCATCCAAAATGGCTAAATCCGGCCCTGATTTTTTTCCATATAGAAATAAATTAATGGCCAAACCACAACTAGATTATGGAATAAGATAATTCTTCATCACTGATTTACCAGTGGTCTGGCTGGTTGTCCGGTTCTTTATCAGGGCAACATATTTGTATCCATATCATAAATTTACCAAATGTTGAAATAAGACCCTTTAGTACAGTGTACTGTATATTTTATGGGTGTGGTCCATTTATTTTTGGACAAATGCTGCATGCAAATAATCATTGTTATTTTATATGACCATTATTAGTTTGTGTATATGCATGTCTGTTTTTTCTCACATTTTAATCAAACATATTATCTTTCTTGAAATAATAATGTTGAATCCTGTGCTGGGTTTCAAATCAAATGTTACGGGGATCTAGAATGGCGTTCAGTAGAGCACATCACTCTACCAAGACCCAACAGTCCTTTAATTCATCAAAACCAATGAAACTCATCTGAATCCTTATTATCTCAACCACACGTTGGTGGTAGTTGCAGGTTTGAAGCCTTATTTGTTACTTTACAGGATCTGGGAAAAAGACTATCCCCTATGGAAAAATAGTGGTGGATCTGAATACTTAAAATTGACCTGCCCATTTAATCACATCTGCACCAAAACTTCCACAAATTTTGCGCACTAGTTTTACAGAAATCTGTTCAGCAGTTTCTGTGTAATCCTGCTAACAAACCAACAAACAAACTGACACGGGTGAAAACATAGTCTCCTCAGTGGAAGTAATAAAAATGCAGGATGCATGTCTTTATCTCTGATATCTTATAATGAGGTATTAAATGAAAAAAAAGCCCTATTTTCATCTAAAAAAGCTCTATCTATTGTGGATTCTGGCCAACTATTTTCCCCAAGTGTAAACTGTCATACTGTTGCTCTTACAAAGTTCCTGTGTGTGTACCCTAGAAGAGAAAGACATTTCCTTCACAGTACTTTCCAAATGTTGTCATCACATCCCACCCTAACCAGTGACATCACAAATCTATGCTGATGAACCACTGTTTTTTAAGTGAATGACGCAGCGATGAGCCCGTTTGGAAGAAAAAAATGTCAATTATTGCTAAAGGGAATGTGACTTATTGAGAATTATTGAGCAGATTTAGGCCTTTTAACTTTCATACAACGACATAAGACTGTGAGAAAAATACCATTTCTTATAATTTACAATGACAAAGAATGTTAATAAGGATCATGATGATGACAGTAACCATGCTGCTGCTGAGATGAGCAGATGATAATTATTATGATGACGATACTAAGAAAAGTGATCAGTGGAATGAGATGAGATGAGCCCAAATATTTGAGTTTTAAAACTGTAAAAATCCTGCAGACGTGATCACAGCGCTTTAGTATCTAATATCATTCTCTGAAACATGTCCTCCTGTGCTGCAGCTCTGTATCAGATGTAGCACAGCAGCAGCAGATATTGTCTGCCTGTCAGAGATGTTACTGTGTAAATTACTTTGGGGATGTACTTTGGATATGGTGTATTATTGCTCCGAAATGTGCCCCGAGTGCCAGCAGGCCGCTACATTATATGAAATCCAACAGATGGCTTTTCTACAACCTGTGCAATATGTTGACGTGACCTCTCTGACTCCAGATGTAATAACTGCCACACAAATGAGGGAGCGAACTGAAAAGCAATCTCCTCAGACAGTGATAACATCTCACTTTGGAGGCGCAGAAAACAAAGGGATTGGAATGAAAGAAAATATCAAATATTATACTACAATGGATGCCAGATGGCAGTGTAATAAGTTTCACTTTGTATCGATTTGAGCTGATCGGAGTATGTGATACTGCACACAGTGTAGGCAACATTATCCACAAACCATATGTGTATTTTCTTCCTTGCACACTTTTAAAGATTTATTGCAACATTTTGGCCAGTGTTTGGTGCAAAGTACTTAAGAAGCAGAACAGGAAGATGACAGAACCAGTCTACATTTGAATTAGGAAAGTTACAGAGTACATTCCTGTATTTATTTATTCATTCATTTATTTATTTGTTGTTGTTTTTTTACAGTATGTCTATATGTGTATGTGTGTTTGTACATATATGTGAATGTCTCCATGTATGCATCTTTTATTGTACATTACTTTATTTTGTTATTTTGCTCAATAAAGTAATGTAAACAACTTGCAAACATATAATGGGTAATATATACTGTTTATATACACTGTTTATATATAAACTGTTTTTTTTTTTTCTCTTTTGGATGCTTCCGGTTCGGGGTCACCACGGACGGATTTTTACATCCGCATTGTGGATCTGCAACAGGCCGGATGCCCTTCCTGATGCAAACCTCCCTGTTTATTCAGGTTTGGATGAGCCGGTTGGGGTTCAGTAACTTGCTCAAGGATTCTTCGACACGTAGACTGCAGGGGCTGGGGATCAAACCACCGACCTTCCGATGAGTGGATGACCACTCTTACCACCTGAGCCACAGCCACTCCGGGTAATATATTCTGTGCATGGATGACAAAGATGAAACGCCAGAATCTTGTGGAACAGCTACACATTTCCTACAGAACATCATCAGCTAATCTGTAATTTGTATGTAATTTGTGCTAGGTTGCATTTCTCACATCAGTTTTTGCTCAAACTGTGACTGAGGTTTCCTGCAGAGGAAGACTAGCTCTGTTCCATTGTGGAAAAACTAACAGGCTCACTCTAAGCCAGCCCCCAGTCCCGTCTCTGTGTTACAATGAATCTGACACAGACTTCTAGGGGAATGAATGGCTGCTGCTTGCTGACTGCTCTTCTCTCACATGGCCCACTGCCAGAGCTCTAATTTAAGCTCCAGGCCTTCTGCTGGGAGATGGGGAGTGTAGAGGAAGCCTAGCCCAGGCAGAAGTGTAGCGGGAGGGGGAGAGTGCTGGGCCTTGCTCCCTAGAGTGGAATTGATGGCTGTTAAGCTCATCAATGGGGATGAGTCATCTGAGGCAGCCAGCCGCTTCATTCCTCCTGGTCTGCCTGGCTGAAGTGGAGGAGGGTTAAAATGCTCAGTTACTAGCCGCTCTTTCTGGTGGATCATGTCTTTTAGAAAGCAAACAATGAGGTGCAACTTCCAACATGCACTAAACTTGAGCTGAATTAGTGCTGGTATGTGCCTTTGAGTTGCACATGCGTCTGGACAATCACTAGAGCCAAGCACATGTGTGTGAATTCATATACACACTCATGCAGGCCGCGTGTGTGTTCAAAACCTGTCAAGCAACAATTTCCATATCCGTCTAATTCTCAAAGGTCAGAAGCTTTTAGGCAGCCAGCAGTGGGCTGATGGCAGTTGGCTGAACATGCATCTGATTCCATTTGGGCTAGTTTCAGTTTCAAAGCCTCCCACCTTCCTGTCTCATAATCACTCCTACAGATTTTCAAATCAATCCGGGCCCCAGCTCAGACTGAGATGACTTCTACTCAACCGACAATTGCCGTGCCTAAAAAAAATTCCCTGTGACCTCAAAAGGATGTTTGGTGTCCACACAATATTCCATGATTTGCTGCAATGACTGAGAATGCCCAATGTGAACTCCACAACACTGTTTTGGTCCAAAATTTCCATTCCTTCAGCAGAATCCAACATCATCTCCACAAGCAATATATCTGGGTGGTGACTGGTCTGTAAATGCTATCTTTAAATTCTGTGGGCTACCCTGTCTGCTAGCCTGCTGCCAAGTGTTGTGTGATAGCATTGGATCGAAGTGGGTCATGGCTAGCAAGAAGGCATACAATGTGCAATGTCTTATCACATTCATTTTCACGTAGGCATCTTGCTTATCAAGCCACTGCAACCACAAACACATCTCCGTGCTGCTGTTACAGGTCATTATGCCCTCTACATATCCCCTGAGCTGAAAGTATCAGTGTGTTTGCCTGCATGTATTTGCACAATCTTGTTGGTGCAACAGGAATGTTAAAAGCCCTCATTATCTCTATGGAAATTGTGATTGCTGACCAGGGTTGTGTTGACATGTCAACCCTGTTATGTGCTATCAGAATGCATTGAACCTCAGAGACTGAACTGTGCTCTTAAGTACTGCGAGACGCGGGGAAGCATGTGTCAAAACGTGCGAGAAAGATGTCTGAGACGGTAATAAGAGAGAAATACAAATCACCCCCGCTGTTACTATTTGTAGCATCCTTGCTACATCCATTATCTGTAAGAGAAGATGCCCACCAGACACGTGTTTGTGCTGAAGTCTAGATTAGTCTCTTCTCTTCTCTTCTCAGCAGAGGATGCTACAGTATGTACAGTTTCCACTGCTCTCATAAAAGGGGTTTCCTTTCATGGCTGATCTTAATTTAAATGCACAAACACACGCACACACCGGGAACATGTATACTTATACCAAATATACTGTATGCACCAGTGCAAACCCGTAGCACACTCTGCATGTGAAGGGAAATAAGATGAGACCGTGCATGCATACAGAATTAACCCACGCATGGTTTTAAATACACAGCTCAGACCATAGATCGAGCTGGTCCACACTCACAAATGCAGACCCACAAATGAACACACAGGAAGCACTGAAGTGACTCATTGCCACAATGATTTAGGTTCAGAATGGTAAAGGAGTGCTCATGACTCAGACTTTCCATTGCGCTTCCCACTCTCCCAGTGCAACTTTGCATGTCTGTGTGTGCAGGTGCGTGCGTTCAGATGAGTGTTTGTGGTGTGTATAGGATATCTGCTGCTGTTCTTATAACCACTGTGCCTGCTCTGGGGCTTCAGCAACCAAAGTGGATCACAGCATCACTCTTTCTTTTTTTCCCAGTCTACCTAATGTGGTGCGTGCTCCATTTATGCGCCACATCAATAAGAGATAGCTGGCGGCAGTCGTGAGCACGGGGCAGGATAAAGCATCAGGGAGCATATGGTGGCACATAGCACAGAGCCAGGGGTTTGAAAGAGAAATCTTTATTCCCACCCTTGCAGAGATTCAGCTTTCATGCTTTGACCCATCATGTGACACACGATCTGAGCATTAAATGAATTCTCAGCTCCACAACAAGCAACTTCAAAGTGCAGCAGTGTTTCAGTTGAGAGTTCTTGGCTCAGACATCAAACGTGGTATCACTGTAACTTTGCCATAGATGAAAAGGAGAGGATTTTCCTTACTGCTTAATACCTGGAGAAAGCATCCCCAAATCAAGCCTTTGATATCACTCCGAGAGCCAAATGAGGCAAGCCATTATGGCGTGTCACTCAAACAGAACAGGCATGTCTACCGATCACATACGATAAGTCAGATGCAATATGAAAACTTCATGAAGGTTACTGACTGATTGTTATGCCATAGATAATGGTGCATACTGCATATTGAGTGTTTCATTGCAATGCTGAATGTTGGCGAACTGTTAAATTAAATTGTCACCTTGCACCTACAAACACCTTAGTCACACAAACAAACAAACAAACAAAGCGAGGAAATAATTAAAAATACATAATCACAGCAACATTTATGGCTCCACATTGTGTGGAATTGCTTTTCCTGGCCTGGACTGCTGTGTCACATGGTTTCCTGCTGGTCAGATCACGTGTATATTGGCTGCTCCTTACTGGAAAACAGGAAGCGCTGGTCTGTGGTGTCTCACATGGCTCACACGTCTTTCTGAGGATTCAAGTGGGCTCATTTATAATGCATTAATGGACAGGGCCACAGGAAAGCCTTTCTCCTGATGGGGGAGTACCAGAGCACCTCCATTCATCAAGGAATGATGCAGACTCACAGCAGACAGACCTATGATGTAGCTCCTTGGCTCAAGCCAGCGGAGCGGTGGTGATCAATATTTAGGAAACACTACAAATGCAGCTGCACAGGAAATCACACATCTTTGGCATGTAACCAGCTCCCACACCTTCATTTTGACTTTCTCTCTGGTTCAGCAATTTTGGACACACCCAGGCTTTTAAAAAATGCTCTGATGTAAATTTTTGCAGTTTTTGCCTCACCCTCTCAGACCCTGCAGCCTGCTTTATTTCTAATGTTACGTCTCTTGTTGTGCCGATGATCAGAACATGATGCAAGGCAGGGCGGTGAGTGAGAAACATGTGGCTGGTGGCTCGGCGTTGCCCGGGGAAAGGGACCTCACCGTCATTGTTGTTGATGAGGGCTGACTTCACTCGAGGCGCTCAGACACTAAGCCTCGTTCCAGCCCAGCAAAGATACAAGGCACATGATGAGATTTTGTTGAAGTGGTGAGACATCATGGATGTCCCATGATTTCAGAGAAGCCACTCTATGCACAACCTTCAGTAACAGGACCACACTGACACAAAGCATTATACAGATGTCTTTTTAAAGCTCAAACCAAGGCTTCATGCTAATCCTCTAAACATGAGTATGTCTGCTCAACAGTGGTATGAAGAAGTTTAAAATGATCATGTGCTCATACTAACAGACAGGCTAATTATCACCTTTCCTATTACACATTTGTCCCAGTACATTACTGGCATTCAACCACGTAATTTTAACGCTTGCATGGGAATTGCTTTCTGTTCTAGGAACCCACGCCAGATTCCTCCAACACGGACAGGCAGAGGCAAGATATGAACTGCTGCTTTACGCTAAGGTTATACTGATTCTGAATCTGCTAATTCAATCCTATGGATGTTGGGGCTATGTGTCTGTGCATGTGCACGCGCTCATAATCGTATTTGATGAGGGTGTGGTGAGTGTGGAGTGGAGTGAGGGGTGCAAAATTAAAATGTCCGCCTTTTGTTTGTGTTTTTACCCATTAGTGTGCATTCTGGCAATGAATGCCCTATCTTGCTTTTTCACAAGGGTAATTTTAATCATAAGCACAGCCTTTCCTGTCATCAGTCCATAATGCCTTTCTGCAGGGGTCATCCTCTGGGTCATGATGAGATGAAAAGAGGTAATAGCCACAACATTTCATCACAATTCCCTTTGGTGAATGTGTCCGTGTCCTTTTTCAACCAGTCAGTCATACTCAACCATTTGAAAACCCAGCTCTCAAGAGGAATATTATCATCATTAGCAATATACGTTATAAGCTAAAGGTAATGCATTAGCCCAGAGGGTTCATGCTTGGCAACAGCAGATTATCTCTGGAGTACATGATGCGTGCCCTCATAATGACATAATGAGCACCCAATGGCATACACACAAGGAGTCAGGCATACATGAATGTGCATGTCCATGCGCACTCTCAAGCACGCATTAATGCAGAAATACTGCAACACACATAGACAGAGCAGCTGTAGAAACAGTAGAGCCCGAGGCATCTTTGTGTGTATGTTTATGTGTGTGTGACTCAGCAGGCCTAGTTTAGAAATGGATGTGGGTTTCAGAGACTGACACTCTGAGAGAAGGATTCCGAGTTGCAGACATTAGACTTCTTTTCGCTCAGATAGCAGTGCTTATAATCAGTTCAGAGAGCACAGTCTCTGCTGTGCTTACACATCATCACTAGCATGATGAAAATAAGAACCAGCTCATGTTTGACCTCTCCACTCCCAAGTTTTATAATCCAGTCTTTTACTGGGGGATTGTGGTTGTATTGAAAATTGTGACTTTCATACAAATTCAATGTTTCAAGGTCAGCTTTGAGGCTCAGGCTTAAACATGAGCGAACTCATGAATGTGTCGCAATGGTGGGGGAGGAGACACCTCAATAAAAACCCTAATTTGTTGTGAATATGAAACTTATTAAATTCCGAGTTTTGATCTGCTTTGCATATTTTGTGCTAATTACGGCGCGGGAAGAAATGCCTCCTTTGCATATTTGAGGGAGCAAGAATGAGAGAGAGGAAGAGAGTGAAACAGAGGAAGACAAAGGGGGAGAAAAAAGAGGAGAAGATTACATGCTGTTGGCCTCTTTAATGAGATTGTCGTCGAATATTCCAACCAACCTTAATACCTCGGTGCTGTGTTTGAGGATTGTGTTTTCGTTTTGGGCCGGCCTGGATGGATTGATTAATCACTTTTTAATCAGAGTGCCTCAGTGAATAATTCAGCCCTCTAACATCTTCTGAAGCACTGACATGACACAGTTTTAAATTTATGTGGTCTCAGTTCCTCTGCTTCCAGTATTTATCACAGAGACAGAAAACTAAATGGTTAAGTCCTTTACACTGTTGCAGTGGTGATATACTGCATTGCAGTAAAGTATGGCCAATAGCCAACAAGTGACAGTATTGTACAAACTGGTCATCCTTTTAAAGAATAATAGCATCCAAACATTTAATACACTATAGCTTACACCACTCACTGGGTCTCTGCCTCTTTGTTTCTGTCTTATACCTTTCTTTGCACATGCACAGGTTACAGAGAGCTGACTCTCATTTGCTTAGATTTCTTGTTCTGTCCCACACACCGTGGAGTGACAAATGACTTGTCAACAGGTGGCTCGTGTGCATCACTCCTGGATGGTTTGCATAAACTTTACATAGATTTACATCATTTAACTCTGAGCAATGATCCACCTGCACAGACAGCACCACGGCAAAGTCACACACTGATGCAGATAGTGTAACACGTGGAGTCTGAAATTTTATTAAGATTTGCTTATGGTCTAGCTTATGGTAAATGATGACAATGTGTACTAATGTTTAAGCTTTATATGTGCAGCATAAGCCTGTGTGTGTATGCATTTTGGATGTTATTACTTTTGCCTTTTCATTGTATAGGACAGGTGAAGATGTTGACAGGAAATGGGGGGAGAGAGAGAGGGGAAGAGATACAGCAAATGGCCATGAGTGGGAATCGAACCCACGGACGCCGCACGAGGACTGCAGCCTCTGTACATAGGGTGCGTGCTTTAACCAGATAGATATTTTTAAAGCTGCTACAATAATTATGTTTTTCATGACCAATGGAAAATGACTACTTGAAACCCACAAAGAATTATCACACAACTCTGCTGTATATGTCTGCTTTATAGCTTCTTTTAGCTCATAATTTTGGGTCTCTGGCAAACTTCAATATCTGGGTTCACCCCCTCTTCTCTGATTTGCATAATGTCTGTCTGTATCTGGTTGCAGTAAAAAAAAAAAAAAGCTTGAAAAACCCACTGAGAGCAACTTGTCCTGTATCAAACAGCAGATCACATTAGCAACTAGCCTGTGAACACATGTGGAGCGTGTAGATAAATGAGATATTGCCCTAAGGAGTTGGTGGAGACCAAAACAGAGCTAGAATTGTAATGATAATTGGACTTGCATTGACTAGAAATAAAAGCAAATGTAAAAGAGGACAATTTACCGGTGTTGTTTCTGCAGCCCATAAAAATCAATTCCTGCAAGTACATCATGTACATTTAGTTTGCAGATGTAGATACGTACATATTTATAGAACGATGCACCACATGTTGTTTTTCATTGTTAATAGCTGTTTGTGTGCATACACTTTTTGCAAGTGTTATCACGTGCTGTGTGGTCTAAAACCAGTGGGATCATTCATGGGTTATTTGTTTACCAGCAGTACTTTGACTATGTTCTGTTGCCTGGATGAACACATCCTGGTTGCTAAGTGAGCTGCTGACTGCCAAGGACTCGTCTCCGCTCACATGCCACATCACAGCACACCTGGAGGAGAGATGGCTTCTCTTTCCCTCCCCATTCTCTGATTCTGTCTGTCGTCTAATCTAAGATTATTCATTCAAGAGCAAAAAGTCAAAGTTATCTCTGCCTTTCTCAGTTTGACTCCATGGCTCTGTCAATCTACCCCCACCTCCTCTCTCTTTCCTTTCATCATCTCCCCCCTCAGCCTGAGTTGGGGAGGGCAGAAATTCATGATACGTGCGGCGTTTCGTGGAAAATGGGGGAACAGAGTGGCACAGAACAGTCGGCCAGCCCATCGGTGTGCATGAGTCATGTAGCTGCATTAGATAGACTGAAATACAAAGAGAAAAGCAATAGAGTCAGGGAGGTTCAAGAGGGAGAGAATAATAAAAGAGACTAAGAGGCGCAACATTCTTGTGTCTGGTCATCTTAAGGAAAATACAAGAAGGGACAACATCTGCAATGTCAGACTAATGGACAACAATTTCCACGTATGATTTATAAAACAGTTACAGAATTGAAATTTGAATCGTCGGTATTAACCTCTAAACATCAGCACGCTCTCCTTCATCACTGCCATCTCATCAGCTTTGTCTTCCTCCGCGTTGAGTGACTGTTTTGCATACAGCCAGCAGGTTTTGAATGTGGGCCACATTATCGTCACCTTGCTGAATTGCATTTCAGAGAGTGAGCGAAAAAGCCTCCAGAGAGGGAAGAAGGAGAAGGAGAGACAATCTCCTCCAGGCAGGGGTGAATTCAATCTGCACTCACTAAGGCGGAGTTTCTGTCCTGCCCCTCTGTGAATTAGCCTTCAGACTTCAGCGAGCTTGTATCTTACTGCACAGTTCAGCGTGTGGAGAAAACTGTGCCCCTTTTTTTTAGTTACCATAGCACAGATTAATCATAGCTCAATCACATTCTGTGTTAATAAAGCCTAAGGGCAGAAGTGCACCATTTCTTGAACTAATTAAGAGAACTTGCTGTTCTAGCCAAATTATGGAAGATTGTAAAGCTCAGTGAATCCTCACTGTGAAAAACTACAATGTGTGTGTGTGTTTTTTTCTCTCTCTCCGAGCCTCTGAAGTCATGTGGGATGTTGGCCTAGTTTGGGCAAAATCGAGTCAGCATATCAATGTGTGGATGCAAGAATAACTTTTACGAGGGCAACGTCTCATTTTGCAGTGTTAATCATCAAATCTTGAGCACCATGAGCTTAATGTCCTCATACCTTGTGAGTTGTTAGAAATGATAACTTAATAATTAAGAAATTGTTTAAACAAGTAAGAAATATTTTTGATTTTGTTCGTCTAGGTTATGAGTTATACATCTCTTAGATTGTTGCCTTCATCCCAATACATTGAAGATGAATGGGAGACGGTTCGTGGTGCTCACAGCTTTAAAAATTACATCTAAAAATGATGTCAGCATCATACATTTCCAGAAACTGTTTCCTTGTTTATAGTGGACGGATCTTGACCTTGGAAACTCGTCTGTCAATAAATGTTCTAAAATTCAATGTTCACTTCCAGTGGATGTAAGAACCACATGACGTCAATCCTGCCCTTACCGAAACAGAAATTGCAAACTCAACCAGGACCAGACATCCCAGTGGGACTTAGGCTGGTGGACTGTCACAGCATACGATCATACTCTCTGGAAATTGCAGGCAGAGTCTCAGATAATAAATTCCTCTCCAGAAACAGACCGTTCCCAAGCAGAAGTCTGAGTTGCTTTGCTTCACCTCTTTGCTCTCCTCTACCTTAATCGTTCATGGGGTGGATTTTATTGACAATTTTAACATCTTCTGAGAAATTGGGCAACTTTTTTTGTGGCCTCGACTTGAAATAAGCCGGTGCTTGGATGCTGTTTGCCAATATTTAATTTGAAATACTCTGCTCAAGGCTTCTTGCAGTGGCCAACAAGTTGTCTGGACCGGAAGTAACTAATCCAACATGGGATGATGTTCCTGAGGTCCCAGTCCCTGTTTGTTTGGTCCCACTAATAATCATTCTTATAATAACCATGCACTCACAGACACTTTCAACATCCCTGGGAAAGTTCAGTGCTGAGAAAAAAAGGAAATCTGTAAGATCCACTTATTATCAGTGCCATCTGTAGCCCAAATGATCTGTCTGATATAATGTTCAGGTGTAATCAACCTACAAAGGGGGATGGTGTTGCCATTTTTGTGAAATAAAAAAAATGCTGTTACTTCTACTATCCAAGGCAAAAACATTTGCATCCTTGGCATATTATCTACCTACTGAGGAACAAATCCTACACTAATTTGCCTTTTAGCTAAGATTATGCAGAGGATTCAAGCCTCACTATTGCACCATTGGCTCATTTAGCTGTAGTAGTGCTTCCATGCTGGTGCTCCAACCTGTGAATTTGTATTAAACATGACGGTTCTACAGTTAACATTCTCGAAATATATTTTCAATGGAATTTCAAAATGACTTTTTACATATTTCAAACAAAAGTATTATGTATTTGCTCCGACACCAACAAGGAGCATTTCAGCAAGATGCTTACAAGTGTACTGCTGAGAGACAAACACATCACCCAAATGTCAACTATACAAACAGCCCTGAAACTGTTTGTTGAATTGAATGATGAAATCTGAACCCAAACGAAACTGCATCCATAGAGAGAAACGTGTCGGGCATTTTGATTGGTTATATAAGGAGAGCATTCAGGGAGAGCAAGTGCACACACACTCTTACAGACCCCAGAGGCCTGTGTTTGGCTTTCCTGTAATCTGAGCTTCCGTTCTCTGAAGAATGATGTAACTGAATGCCAGCCCTAAACCAAGTAGGAGAGCCAGCCAGACAGGCACAGTGAAATATGTTTGTCTCTCCGTGTGCACCTTCATATCTTTTTACATCCCTTTATAACTATTTATTACTAATTGCAAAATGTTGCTGGACAGAGAAGTTATTTTCTGTTGTGAAATCTCTTTTTGCCCCTGCAAATTTTGCTGCAGGAAGCACGATCTATTATTGCATCACGTTGCCCTGCAGATACTTTTACAAGGTCATCAAGATGTGGCAGTGGACCAAGGCACACACAACTCCTGTAGCACTAAATCCTTGACTGGTTTGAGGACTATTAATGCAAGTCTCTTGGAGCCTGTCTCTGGCTGTGAATTGGTCAGGAGGGCATCTAGTTAAGAGATCTGAATCTCTTCTCTTCTCTTCTCTTCTCTTCTCTTCTCTTCTCTTAAATCTCCTTTCTTCTCTCTCCTCACTCCCTGTGCTTTTATCTGCAGCGAGTGTTCCCTCCTAACCAGTAATGAGTCACCATGCAGGGGTCTCCTCAGCCAGGGGACAAGCACAGAGGTAGGTGCCTCCCTAGCTCCCTTACCACCTTCTGCTTCAGTATCACAAGATAGCCCCGTCTCCTAAAGATTGCGTTATTACTGAATTATTTCGCAATAGCAAATAATATTTGCAAAGGAAACATAATGCTAACCAGTTTTGTTTGTATTAACAAATGAGGAAATGTTTATTAACATAGGTGGCAAGTTACAAAAATGTAGAAAAAGAAACATATTAGTAAAATATTTACTGACAATGTGTTTGTTTTGTTTTGTTATGTGAACATTTAACTGAGAAAAAAACAACAACAACAAAAGGTTATGGAAACCTTTACCAAAGTGCTTTTGTTGCCTGTACCTGTTGTGTAGTGTAGCACAAACGTGTGTATGTATATACAGAGCTTCATTCAGTCAAATAAACATTGTCCCTGAAATAATTTGAATTTGAATTTATAATTAAAACCACAATTATGTTTTCCTTAAAAACAGATTTGGTGTTGTAAAATACTTAGATATAGGGTTGTGTCATCAGGGTGATAAGGCAGCGTCAGAGGGGTGATTATTAATTTTGCTCCTCTGGACACTTTGCTTTTTGTCTGCCTTCCATTGGCTTTCCAATCTTCCATGCAAGCAACCATCTCAGATATCAATAAAAAAAAATACTTAAAGGGAAGGTTTGTCAGGAAAGTGAAATAAACAGTCCTCTGCAATGGTCTAAAAGTCTTGCACTAACCAAGTGAAACATATGGCTCATGGCTTACTTTTTTTTTACTGCCTTGTATATTGCAACATGAACACGTTGTGCAAAAGAGAGGGGCTCATTTCTACGTTTGGTGGTGAAATAGGTCAGGGGTTTCTTTACTTTGTAATGCTGCACTTGATGTTGAGGGTGTTGCCACACAAGTTTCAAGTATTTGTGTGGTTGTGTGTGTGTGTGTGTGTGTGTGGTGTGTGGCGGTGATTTTTTTGGGGGGGGGGGGTATTTCGGGCTTGTTTTTCTCTCCATTCGACCTATTTGCTGATCGACCACAGTGTTCCCTGCTCTGCCGAGGTTTCCATGCCAACACAGCCAGTGGCAAGACAAAAGATGAGGACTGACTCGGTCAAAGAGATCACTGCTTCAGTCTGTTGCTCCTGTTATCTGGTCTGTTCTGAAACTGATATACTGTAAACATAGAGATATAAAAAGAGACAGCAGTTTCATCGGTAACACCCACAGTCCTATCAGATGAGCTCATAACATCAACTTTAGGTGTGTGCTGCTAGGCTGCATCCTCTACTTGGTAAGCTTATCGAGCTCCCAATTAATGTACTTTAACTGTTAATATCAAATCTGTTTGGTCAAGTTAGTCATCAGCTGGACATTTCAAACATTTAGCCATTATTTTTAGCTATATTTCAATGTTTATCCAATACATGGACAACTAAATCTATGAAATTAAAGCAAAATTAACAATGCTCATCTCCATTCTAAGAATACGGAGTCCTATGACATTTATTGTCACTGGAACAAAACTGTAAAATTAGTTTATTAGAATATATAACTATTTCTATCAGGAGAGACAAGAGAATGAGGTTAAGATAATTGTTTATTTCAGCAGATGATAAGAGATAATTAGTCTGTCAGAAAGTCTTTAGCGCTTAGACTCTTCAGGGAGAATGTGATCGTAGGGCATCTGCCCTGAGCAGCGGTAAGATAAATGTCCCCCTGAAGACAGACACCAGTACCGGTGGTGGTGGTGGTGGTGGTGGCTGATGACTCTGTTGAGACTAATGAGGATGATGAAATGATAAAGTTGGTCAGTGATGGGGAGTTGGAGGGTGCACATGAAAGCAGAATGAATTAACTAAACATACAGAAAAGAAAATCGTATTTAGAAAGACAGCAGTAAGATGGGGAAAATACAACTGAGCATGTGAAAGGTGGGAGTTACAGGTTGGTATGGGAAATAAACTGCAGTCTAAGTCTGCATAGAAATAGTTTTCTTGACTGAACTTTTGCCAGAGCTTCATTACACTTCAGCTCTGTACAACCCTGCTGATATGTGTGACTTCAAATGTAACTTAGCATTCATTTCCAAATTAACTTTTAAAATTATAAACTAAATTACAGAAAATTGCATTTTAAAAGCAGTGAGAAAAAATAATCTACCTTGAAATGAACTACATAAGGTAAGTTTATCTTAAACATAATAAAAAAAATATAGAAGTGTTGCTATCTAAATAAGGTGTTTTGATTGAAAAAGTACACATTCTCAGTTAATCCATGTATTCATATTGTTTATTAACACGTTTGTAATCCTCTATTAATGTTTCTTTTTATTGACTAAAATTCAAATTAATCACAGTAGCTGAAAATCAAAATGGCAAACTCAACTTCCTTGAGGTGTGTTCACATTCTCAGTGTGTATTTAATACTCAATGTAAGGCATTGAAGAAGGGATTTTGTTGGTGACCTTTATATTTACACACCTGATTTTTAATAAGCTCCATTTTAATACAGATGCATTCTGATGTCAGTCACACAATGGGGGCTTCCTTCCACTGACAGTGTATTTTACAGGAAATTAATAGTTTTAGCTGCTTTGATGACATAGCAAAATCATTCTTCCTAAACGAAAGCACTTTCCCCAAGTTCCTGCATGTCAGCCGAGCAAACAGGCTCATTCACCGCGATGACAAGTAAAGCTGCAGAAATGCATTCAGATAAACAGCAGAGGGAGAATAACAGCTGAAAAGCGGAACTGTATTTAACAGCCTTCTGAATGAATGAGTAAAGAAATGCCACAGCAGCTATGTTTAGTGATACTGCAGGAGAACTTTCCACTTCATTCATCAACGGTGAAAGAAAAGGCGGAGAGTGAGTGAGTAAAGGGAACGAAGGCAGAAATAAAATGAGATGGAGAGAGCGATACAGATTTGATGGATGTGAGGGGCAATGAAAGGGGAATTAGTAAGTTAAAAAGAAAACAGGCGAGAGCGCTTCAAAAACAGAAGAAGGGAGGGAGGCTGCAAAAGGAGTAGACCAGAAGCATGATGAGTTGGGAGAATGAGTTGAATTCAGACTTTCCAAGAGATGCAGCTTTTGCCAGAGCTGAGACCTGAACCAACCACCAGCCAACCGAAGCCAATTTGTGCAGCTCAAGGTGACCCTTGGGAGAGCAAATCAGAGGGAGGAAGAAAGAGACCGAGTGTTTCCTTTTTTTTTTTTTTATTCTCATCAGTGCCACTATGAACAAACAAGTACTGCCTTCACCTATCAGAAAGCCACACGTGGGTATCCTGACACACAAACGCACACACACACACATGCACACACAAGCATCCTTGCATTCTCATGATGAGGGAAGATTAATGATCTGGCTGTTGTCTCTTCCAGATAACTGCCTCAGCATCAGCCCAGCATCCTGCCTCACTAATCAATCATCTTAATGTAAAGAGATAGACTCTGACTGCTTTAACTCCAGCCGCATTCATCTGATGATCACTCATTATGAACTCCTCCTGTGAATGCTGTGATGTACTCAGTATATCCATTACAGGTCATGGTTGGCCTTTAATGACCTTAAAAGATTCAGTGTGAACAGACCTCGTTTCATCAAAGCATGAAGTTGTTGCAATTTGTCACGATGCTGTATGCATGTCTTTTTTCACACAGCCTCGTCTGTCTGAAATGTCTTGTCTTAATGCCTTAATTCCTTACAAAATCATTTGAATTGGGTTGTTTTTGAATGTCTTTAGTAATCTGTGGAATCTCTAAATTTACTGAGAAAGTAATCAGAAGCAGTTTTATGAAAGTTGCAAAGCTGGATGATCAAAATGAATTTCTTAAAAATGCAATTCTGTTGGAAAATCATGGATGTTTCTCGCCAGATGGAAAAGACATATGAATAATAAAAAAAATGCAGATTTGGAGCCACCAGAATATCAATTTGGTCTCTGATATCTTTGATTAAAGTCCTCGGTGCTGCAGAGTGTCTGCTGCTGCACGCTCCTGCTTTGAGGGTACAGGCATATCTGACAAGAAAATAATGAGATCATTTCAATCGCATCTGCGCACAAATGCAGATGCTTGTATCCACGTTGCGTTATGCAATTCATACTGTTTTGGCCACATTATAAGAGAGTGAGTTTGGGGGGGGGGTGCAGAATGAGGAACCCTCTCCTGCATGTTGGATTAATGGAGTCAACAATTCCCTGTGGCGGTTCTCTGATTATGCACATACAGACTCGCCCCACTCTGCACGAAGATAAACAAAAGCAGCTCAAAGTAAGCTGTCTACCCGAAGGACGCACATACAGTATATACACATAAACATGTACATTTAGACACACATACACAGGGACACACACTGTTGTAATATCGGCATACATATGCATATGCACTCTTTAATGTTTGCTTATACATTCACCTGAATACTGATATACACACACAGGATTTGAATTGAAAATGTGTGCACATATATGCACATATATGGGGGCGCGCCAACAGGAAAGGAAAACCAGGCTAATATTTGCCCCCCACCCCACCCCCACCAGAAAAACCCCCAACTAGCAACTCATATTGGCATATTTTGGAACAACAACTATAAACCTCCTTAAATCTCCCATGAAGGCATTATACAGTCCATCACCAATGTCCCAATACCCCCTTAAATGGGGCCCCTTCTCAATTTTGAAATTGTGGCCTGTATGACAGCTGTCTATGACACTTTGGACACCTCTGCAAGTGAACTGTCATACATACAACATTACAATGAATCCACAATGAATGCACAATGTAGCCAGCATAACCTGTATGGTCATTAATGGAAGAAGAAACAAACATATTTACATCAAACATGTAAAAAAAATGTTTGATGTAACATTTGTACATGTCGCATCTCCTTTGTTTTATATTCAGATGTGTGTGGTGTGTACGTGGTGTCATTTGTTATGTCTTACATTTGATCAAGCACAATCAACACATTTTTTGACGCAATTGGCTGAATGATTTGTATGGGTAAAGGGTCGTCTGCATATATATATATATATATCTATATATATATATATATATATATATATATATATAGAGAGATATAGATATTATATATATATATTTATATGTATATATATGCATCCATATGTTCACTTACACAAACAAACACACTCTCTCTCTCTTTCTCTCTCTCTCTCTCTCTCTCTCTCTCTCTCTCTCTCTCTCTATATATATATATATATATATATATATATATATATATATATATATACAGTAAGTTGAGAGAAACTAGCAAAGACACACACACACACACACACACACATACGCACACACTTTTTAATACAGGGTGAATCACCAACTTGCCAGTCGGGGTCTCCATCCGGATGACTCATCCCCCATCAAACGGTTTCCCTGTAGGAAAATCAACACACTCCCATTCACACATCCACTCACACTACCAATAGTATGAACATTATCAAATATAAATCCACATGCACACAGGCACGCACAAACTTAAACACAAAGGGCTTCTCTTTCTGTGTGCTTCTCAAGCATTTATTAACGCATTTAATGGACTGTTTGCAAGGGAAGCCCCTTGAAGATAAATGTTACTGTATGTGTGTTTGTGTGTCCATTGAAGGAATTCATCACATGCATGTGATGAGTCATACACAGGGTGGTTTGCCAGGGAGCGGCTGGCTGGTTGGAAGCAGTTAGGCTGGAAACTCATCAGCTATGCACCACTGCACACAAGACTCCGTTGAGATTCATACAAGACTCTCTGACTTTCTTGTTAACTGATGTTTGATTTGCAGTTGGCTGCAAAATAGCTGCCTTTACATGTTACATGATGTTTTGCTTTGGAAGCAGCCCCACACTTTGCAATCAGTGACTTTAATAGCCTGTGTCACACTTCATTAGTTTTTATATTTTATTTAATGCACTGGAAGATGGATACAGATGGTTTTAGAGAGGAAGTCACAGGATGGCAAAAATCTAAATGTGTGCCACAACTCAAGCCCTTCTCCATAAGGTCAAGGTCATGGAGCCATTTTATTCCTTATGTAAACAAAAAATTAATGGATATCACACTGATTTAAAGGAGGATCAAACAATGATTCTTATAATTACACATGTACTCACAGCTGCATAGCAATAAATAAATAATTTAACTCAATACAAGTCAGACTCTGCAAGATGCAAAATGACTGTTGCATGATGAAAATACACTCGTTCCATGATAAAGACGATGCTGAGGCTTGACAATAAAAAGCATTATGTTGAAATATTCACATTAACAACAATCTTGCCAAAATAAATAAAGAGAACAGAATATTTACTCTGAAAAAATAAAATAATTTCTAAGGAGATTTAATTCTGCAATTAATCTTTTTTTTTCTTTTTTTTTACTGTACAGAAGTGATGCTGCTCTTCTGGGACAAACAGCTTGAAATGGCAGATAGTGGACCAAATGAAAGGCAGCCTGAAAAATCACAGCTAACATGTTTATCCTTGGGCATGCAAGCATGAAGCAAAGACAGGGGGACAAAGTAGGGCCTGGGCTGCAGCATTCTCCTCCAAACAGACACCAGGATTTAATGAGAATGTAGCCTTAATGTTGAGATGGATGCTTCCAGTGCTGCTGGTAAAGTTTTAATGCAAATTCTTCAATTATATATCAATTGGTTATAAGTGTTGCTTTATATTATAATTTTACAACTGGTATACGTATGGAAGACTGACAATGCTGCACATGCACAGATCATTTTAGAATCATTAACATTGAAAGCACATGATCTAAATGTGGGCGGGGAGCGATTGTGCAATGATGCTGTAATAGAGAGATCGTAATGATTCATGCTTTTTATCCTTCATACATACATCCATATGTAGAATGTCGGCTGTACTTAAGCCATGTGTAGTGTGTGAAAGGCAGGAGAATGCTGAGACCATGAGACAGTGGGTCACTCATCACTTTGTTCTACCTTGGGTGTGTGTGTGTGTGTGTGTGTGCGTGTGTGTGTGTGAGAGAGAGTGTGTGCATGCAATTGTGTGTCCCACGCATGCTTGATTTTGCTGGACTCCCTATCTTCAGCTCAAATAGAAACCACCTGGCGTACCTGATACATCTTTGGCAAAGACTTGCATCTCACCACTCTCACAACCCCTCCACAGATTCTCTCCTCCTTACAAAGTTTGGCATTCTCCCCCACATCCGTCATCTCCACTGCCTGCCTAGTGCTGAGGATGCTGATTTGACTTCCCATAAGGTTCCAGATTTTGACATCTGGTGGCCGAGATAAGCTGGAAACACACTGAGCACATCAGTCGATCTGTGAGACTATAGGAGGATTAAAGCACATAAACCTCCTGATAATACACAGCCCAGATCACAAAGGTGGACAAAGATAACCACTCAGAGATGAGGACTACATGGTGCAGTGCACATCTGTCAGAAAATTAAAAATGCATATGAGCAAAACCTTTGTATCCTATTGGTCCAGTTTGATCCAAAAATATAAGCAACACCTGTGTGCATGTGTACATATATGTGTGTATATGTGCCCAGCCTGCCCAACATGCATGTGTGTGCGTGTGTGTGTGTGCGTGTGCATGTGCGTGTATGTGTGTGTGTGTGCATCATTTTGTTCCCAGCCCGACTTGTTCCAGATGCAAAAATGATAAGCATGAGTCATAGCCTCGTGCTGTAGAGTATCAGTGATTTGACTGTCCCTGATGAAGAGCATATTCGGAGAGAAAGACAGACAAGAGACACTCTGCAACGACAATGCTGGTGGGTTTCCATGACGACCCGGCACTGCTCGGACTGGCGGGAACATAACATTTCTCTCTAATGAGGCAAACTGGATCATTTTGTCCATCTACCTATGTACCTGGTATTCTTTCTCCTGTCCTTGTGCCTTTTATCAGTAGTGCAACACAGAGGGAGGCAGACGGAGGGAGGAGGGAGGAGGCGAGGTTATGGCTGCAGCTTGTGTACTTACTTTGTGCAATGCTGAGAGGGTAAATTGCTTCTCTGTGCTCCGACGTGAGAGTCGGTAGACAAATGTGAAAGAGATTGCCTTCTCCAACTTACTGATTCGCACGGCACTGGCGATGTCAAGGTGACCTCCATACTTGTGCTTCTGCTTTGAAAACACACACATGCATTCCCAATGTTACAATATCACTGCATCCAACTAATGAAGGGTCATCAAATCTGCCTTCTCACTTCAACTATCATGATGTTTTTGTTTGGATGCTAGACGTTACACCGAAGCAAATCTGACAAGATGCTTAAAATATCTTCAACAGCGCAGCATGATTATCACCTTAGTGTTAGCAGTTAATCTATGAAGCTCTGACAGTGTTAGTATATGTGTTAAATTAGGGACAGTCTGTACTGTACACAAAGTACACAGATGCCTTCTTAAGTGAGGTCAAGCACCGTCTTTTATCTTATGCCTCTGCACAAAGAAGCGTTCGCCAGTCACTCTGTCAGGCCCATGAATGGTACTTATGGATATATTCTGTTATGAGGAGAAACCTGAGCATCGCATAAAAATGTGACTCCCCTCTTTCCCAACTCCAAAGGATGACCAGTGGCACGATAATTGCAGTCCAAAGAGAATTGATTTGTTAGGTTGTTTTAATGTCAGGGTGGGCATGGGTAACTTGCACGTCTATGACGGCACCAGGTATTGGAACAACATACGCAGCCATCCAGACAATGTCTTTTTCAGGCATGATCTTGTATGTTGTTACGACAGTGTGGCTTCATCGTAAGAGTGCAGGTGGCCTGCCTGCAGTTCAAACCTGTCTCCAGCTAAAAATGTGTGGAATGAAATTCAACAATGGAGACCCCAGATTGTTGAATTATTGAAGCACAAGTAATAATGATTTGCAAATCATTGCATTCTGTTTTATGTTTTACACAATGTCCCAACTTTTCTGGGATGGTGATCTGTGGAACCTCATCCTTCAAATAAGCACATGTAACACATGCTTTTATTCGCATGATGCATAGACGATAATAAATTTGCATCTTTGCGCTCATGATTGTTCTGCTTCAGGCGTGGTTGATTATTGCAAATACAATGAGGAGCACTAGGAGTAGCCAGAGGAAGCTAAAGTTTTCACATACAGTATATCTGTCTTACATAGGCCCTACTGCTGTCAGAAAACAGTGACAAGTTCAGCAAATATGACAAGAAACTATTTTTAAATCCTGAACCTTTAAATCTGGGGGGGGAAAAACATGGTGATGTCATTAGGGTTACCTTAGACTGGGTTTTTGACTACACATTTACAGCAGAAATCTTGCATCAAACACTGCGGGAGCTATTGAACTGCATCATGGGAATTGCAAGATTTAGCATTCTTTGAGGTGGACTAAAAGTCAGGAAATTTTCAAGATAATCTTCTGACTATTTTTTTAAAAATCTGTTGCAAATCCCCAACGTTATGGAAGTGCAATACTAAGGTGGAGGAGTACCTCTTTGATTGTAAATCACCAAGATTTACATCATTGTCAGCCAATATCAATTGTATTACTTGTTGAAGGTCACTTGGTATTGCAACACTTTATTTTTGAGAAATTGTCATGATTATGATGCAGGCACGAGATGAACACTGCACTATGTTCTTGGAAAATCATAACAAGATGTCTCTAAGAAGAAATATTTTTTGTGATTAATCCTCTGAATGCTTGCATGTCGGTGTCCTGATCGCATCAAAGAAAGCTAAAATAACTTTTATAAAACAAGACAAGCAAATATTTAGAGTGATTGATTACGGTTTCAGAGAAATTTCAAGCTGCAGCTAAATGACTTTCACTATGTGCTGAGATGGAAATCAGTGGGTTCCTGGAAGGTGGGATATCAATCTAACCACTTATGGTTTGAAACTAATTAATTAGTTAATAGTGCTCCAAACCCACTGTTATGCTCCTTTAAATGTCTGTGTTGAACACTGCTGTGACATATGAGTGTCTGTAGCGAGGCCTGCAGTCAGAATATAGGGAGAGTTCAGCCCTGATTGGACGTCTGTACTCCTGCAAAATTCTTCACCCTCCTGGTTGGAATGAAATTAGTGAACTGGAGCTTCAATCCCGTGACTGCACTCAGCTGACAGCGAGAGAAACTCCAACATTTCAGTTTCTCAGTGTGTGTATGTGTTTGTGCATGAGAGAGACAGACAGAGAAAGAGATTATCCTCTCCCTGTGTCTATCACTATTACACACTCACATGCTTGTCTTGTTCCACAGTAAATATGTCAGTCGTGGGTCTCACAGACACACACACACACACACACACACACACACACACACACACACACACACACACACACACACACACACACACACACATACACCCCACCACCCCTGCGGTCTTTTTCCTTTCTCTTCTCCATTTTGGGACAAAAGGATGTTGAAGGAAAAGGAAGCGAAGCTGTGTTTCTTGGGATTATCAGGATTGTGTGATGACCCACAAAATGGAGTAGGTCACCATTGAAGTTGTTACTTCAAGGCTTAGAAGCTATACAGCGATACCCTCCTCAGTTTCTCACCCAGTACGAGACTGTCTTTAATTTTAGGAAGCCCTTTTCTTACACTTATAATGGTGCTTGTATAAATCAAACAAGGCAATGTAGCATATTTTTTAAAAAGAGCATATAATGGATTCGGCTATGATGAGAGAAAAAAACAGTCCAGCCATCTTACTCTATGTCTACAGGCATGATAATTTACAAGGGTTGAGCCAGTTGGCTGTATAGTTGGGCCTTATTTCATGTAGGTATTTTTCATGTCTGTGGTCTCCACTTCTGGGAGACTAACCAAAAAAAACAGACAAGTTCAATATGGAGAACACAGGCTTTTGGGAGGAAACCCTGCAGTTATTTGACACTGTATATTTGACAACCGGTTGCATATTTGAAAAACAATCTGTCTTGAGCCGTTGTATCAACAAGCTGGAACCGAGCAGCGGGGTGCTGTGTTTCAAGAGAACTATTTGTGGTTTGTTTTACTGGGAGAGTCTTTCTTCTTCCCCCGTTAAAGCATCAATCTGAAACAGCACTACAGCAATCCCTGTCAAAGCCCCTGTCTCAGAGAGTGATTGACTCAGTTCAAGGCCAGATATGCCAGCAGAGTGTTCAACATGCCAGAGGGCCCTTGTATTCGCAAATTGGTAATAAAAATTAATGAGGAAAGTACCATATGGTTGCAGAAGGCTTTCTAATTACACCTCATATTCCCTTTATACTGCTACATTAACTTTTCTGAAAAATTTGCCTTGTGAGATCACTATGGGCCTAGCATCAGTGTTCAGCTTTCTGCTTCAGTGTTATGCACATGGAAATACCATAAGTTATAAGTGAGTCAAAGTTAAATGTGATGTAGCAACCTTTGTTTTCACGGCTTAAACACACAGGAGACATGGAAAATTCAAGCTACAGGGATCGACATTGAATGTACCAAGTTGAGCCTATGACCACTGCTAGTGCTACATGCCTTTTTTGAGTGGGTCTGTTTGTTAGTTCTCACACGCACACAGAAGAACATACGTACATGCATGTGCACATCAATTATAAGGATGATGTAATACAAATTCCTGCCAATTGTTTCACACTATTCCGCTGATCCACAACTGAGGGCAATAAGCCAAACAAATGCAGCAATGCGCCACCGATTGTTGTTTAATGAGAAAACATTTTCACTATTGTTTCTCAGGCCTCAAGAGGACGCATTATGCATTATGATGAGAAACTGAATGCAAACAGAAGTCAAGTCAAGACAAGGCAATCCATGTCAAGTCACATTTATTCACATAACCCAAAAACTCAATCACAGATTTGCCTCAAAGGGCTTTGCCATCTGTACAGAGCATTAAACCCATTATCCTTAGACTCTCAGTTTGGATTAAATTCAACTCTCCAAACAGCTTTAATGGGAAGCATTAATGCAACATTATGTTCCATTGACCATAAATCAACAACTGTCTGACTGGGACTGATGCTCACACTCTAGAGACTCAGGATCAGGGCTTTAATTGGGCGAAACTTTGTTTTCCTCCATTAACCTGCTAATATTGAAGGATGGCTGGTTGAATTGGCATTCTCTCAGCCAGACAGGTCCCCTGTGATTACACAAGCACTGGACCTCTGCCGTGTTACACAACTCAGAGAGTAGATGAACAGGGTTAACCTGGCTGCAACCAGTGCACAGCCTCCAGTATGGGAGTCAACCAACTGTAACTGAATGGGAAGAAGTTGATGATCAGTTTCCTTTATTTACTGTTACCATTGGATTTAAGATGAATGAGGTGATGATATCTTCAGTCCAGAGAACAAGAGAGATTTTTTTTTTACGTCGTAAATGTTACATCCTGTTGACCCCTGCATGGGTGTGTATGTGAGTGTGCAGTTGCAAGGCATACACACACTGCCTGTGCTGATCCCAGCATGTGGTTCCTGTATGAGAATGCGTAGAGTAGTGCAGTATGCTTACGGTAAGTGTGTGTGTGTGCCTGAGCGAGACAGAAAGGAAGGGAGAGACAGAAAGAGGGAGAAAGCGAAGGCATATCAAACCTAAACCACAGAAGATTTCTGACCTTGAGGGCGAGTGGGTAAATCAGGGAGGGGGGGAGGAAAGCGAGGAGGAAAAGGCTGAAGGGAAGGAACAAAGAGATGGAGAGAGAGAAGCGGAGTCTTTGGAGGGCAGCTGGAAAGCCTCCAGAATCCTCCGCTCAAACCAACCATAAAATTCCAGCCAAAGCCACAAAACCAGTATGAGGACCGATGAGGGTGCCTTCTGCCCACATGGGTGTGTGTGTGTGTGTGTGTGTGTTTCTGAATTTGTGTGTGTCTGTGGTGCACACAAATTAACTTTTGTGTGCGTGCTATATGTGATTAGAGGGTCCAGGAGGGAGATGAGTGATGCAATCCTCGGAAGCGAAGGAGAGGACAAGAGGGCGGCAGGAAGGAAGGGAGGGAAGACAGGAAGGAGGGATTGTTGCTTCTGGGGATCCAGCTCTCCAGGAATGTGCTGACGGTCATGTCCAACACAGTCGGGGTAGAATGCTGCATTCTGGGAAGCTCTGTGGAGGTGATGCCACCTGTTTAAGCGTGCTACAGATCGCAAACGGATGATAAAATCACACATTGAAAAGGGACAGACTTTGTGAGTCATTATTGTTAATTTTCAAAAGCACAACAGTCTTTTTCCTTGTACAAACCGCTCTCTCTCTCTCTCTCTGCAGGTTGGAGCCCCTAGTCCACCCTCACACATGGAGGAGAGGAAGTCTATTTCGGTGCGAGCTACAGAAAGTCCACAAGCACCCACATAGGCTCAGTGATTGGTAAGCCTGGGCAAAGAGTCTATTTATGAGCATGGCAAGAGTGGGCGGTCGTCCTTGAGCTGGTTTGTCTGCCGTCTGAAGTGCTAAGTGCTGTATACAGTTACAATAGATAGAACATGCACAAGGACGAGTGAAGGTGGAGAAGGGGTGAGGGAGGGAGGGTGAGTGCGAGAGAGCACTGGGAATAGAGATGGTGAGTCAGAGGCCATTTGGAAAGTAATTTCATCTCTGAATGCCGTATATGTTTTCATCAATGAAAGGAAAGTATTTTCTGAAGCGAGAAGAAAAACATCTCTGTTTGGTGAAATGAAGCCTATTTGAGGGGGAGAGGACTGATACCATTCACAGGTTATTTTTGCACCGCATTTATTTTGTGTAGGTGAAGATGTTCGTTGCAATGCACTGCAGTGAAGGTCTGCATCCATTCGAACTCCTCTGCGAGGCTGTGATTGCTAAGGGTGACAATGCTGAGCTGCTGATGTTTGCCAAGTATGTTTACTGTCGTCACCATCTTGTTTAGTATGCTAATACTTGGTGATTGGCTTTGCAAGTATTTGCTCATAAACTAGCACGGTGGGTAGTGGTTAGCACTGTCACTTCACAGCAATAAGGTTTCTGGGTTTGAATCCCAACCTGGGGCTTTTCTGTGTGGAGTTTGCATGTTCTCCCCTTGTCTTCCTTGGTTGCCTCTGGGTGCTCCGGCTTCCTCCCACAGTCCATAACCATGATATATTGGTGACTCCAAATTCTGAATGTTTGTCTGTCTGTGTGTCCTTTGATGAACTGGCAACTGGTCCAGGGTGTAGCCTGCCTCTCCGCTGGGACATAGGCCTCAGAAAAGGATAAACAGTTATAGATGACAGATGGTCATAAACCAAATCATTGGAGAATTTGCTTTTTTGTTTGAAATTTGTGTCATATAACACTTAAATATGGATGAAGAGAGGGTAAGCCAGTATCATTGCAGGTTGATCTGAAGCAGTAATGGTAAACACCAGAACATAGCATGGAAGTTTTACAAAAATTGAATTTTTATAAAATACCATTTTATTTAAAAAAATTATTTTATCTTATAGTGCAATTTGCTGTGGTTAAAGAAAAGTCAAGGGACTCACCAAATTCTTTAGGACTCATCCTCTGATCAATATGTATAATTTTTAAAAATTGGGGGGGGTTAATCCATTCAAAAGTTGCTGAAATATTTTATTCTGGGTCAAAGTGGTGGATTGACTGACCAACAGACAGACATGTCATTCATAGAGCAATGCTGCTAAAACATCTTCTGCTTATCATCATATTTGGTCATGCATGAAGCTTTGTCCTTGTGCACATCCTGGGATTTCTCGCCATCAGTCTCAACCAAAGAGAAGCACATTTCCACATTATGGCATGATGGATCTTCTGCATTTTTTCTTAATCACTGGTTTCTTACATTGGGGCTTTGGGGATATTCTGGAGAGGCTGAATGCGGTGTGGCATCCAGCCAGTGAAAAGGGAAAACTGAAGGGCAAAGGGGAGAGACGATATGTTGAAGTGTTTGGAGAGACTACCACAGAACGGGCCTGGACTGCTCTGTGTATCCTGGCAAAGTGACCTTGGCCTTGTCATGACTGCACAAACATGTACAATATTTGACTTCTGTCCAATTTCCTCCTATGGGTGGAGTGCCATGTCTGTTTACTAAAATCACTGAAACCAACTCCCCCAAACTCTCCAAATCTGCATAAAATGAAGGGAACGTATCCCAGTGTCAAAGTAGAACCATGGCATTGATATGAAAAAAGCATTCATGCCTGTTAAAATTCAAGTCTGAGAGCAAGAAAAAAATAAATAAATAAAACATGTTTTCTGTTAACAAAGTTCACTGACTGGAGAAGAGGAAGACGCCACAGAATAGTGATTGGACTGGTTTTTGTTCTGGCATCGGCTACATGGTTATATGGGCAAAGCTGAAAGAGAATGCTGTGGCTATTCTTGGACCACCACAGTGCACACTTCGATGTAATGTTTTAGTGTTTACCATCACTGGTTTACTTCATGTGCTCGGATCATGAGTCAACCCTGGTAAGGAGCTGTAGAGAGGTCCTGCAAGGACATGGCTTACCCTTGCTGCATTCAAATTAAGTGTTTGTATGACTCCAGCATACGAAACCATCGCCACCAAACTAGTGTGTTTTTGTATGGTGTGTGTGCTCTGTAGCCTCAAATTAAAATCAGCTCTTGGCTTTGAGTTTTACTTTTCCTCTCACACAGTGCACATTTTGTCATGTTGTTTGTGCAATAAGGAACGTCAGCGCAGATATTTTCGGTCGTGTGGAGGAGTCTACCCATAGCAGAGCAAACACGACCCAACTTTGGCAAAAAAATTTGTTTGCTTGGTCTGTCACCTTTCAGCGAGCATTTGTATCTCATCTTCTTCGCTGTCAAAGTGACGATGTGTCTTTGGGAATTGGATTTGTTGCTGGACAGCCTGTAAATTCAGCTGGCTCTCTGGAAACACCTGGCAACATCTGAAACCTTGGCTGTTGTTGCGTGACATCCTCTTTTCTCTCTTCTAAGCTGTGCCACCTCTAAATAACATGCAATGCCCTGGAGTCATTTGGAAATTCAACAAGCATCACTGCTGAAAGTAGATTAAAAAGGCATGTGTCTGAGATGACTGATCTCTTGTTATTTCACTGATGTAGAATATGTTGATTACACAACCAGTGGTGAGAGGCAGAAACCTCAAGTCTGTTTTTCTGCCATATCTTCATTCTTGACAAGTATCTTGTGACAACATCACAAGAACACACAGCTTGGGTTTGATACGACATTACCTAGAACCTGAAACTTTATAAACTGCATGTCACATATAAATAAAAATGATAACACATTTTCAATAACATGTAGAATCTTTCTTTCAAGCTTAAAGCAAAAAACCTTTGTGCTGCTGTGCCCAAAGTGCAGCAGTCTCCCTCCTCTGTTATGTCAAAGTTGTGCTAATGGCAGTATACTGGCAATTAATTTGTAAGACTTGTCTCATTAATTTGCACATAGTAATTCAATATTCCATTAAAATCTATGCCTATATTCATTATAATACTTTATATTATATTAATATCTATGCAAATACTTTTGATTCCCATGAGCCTGCAGTTGCAGATCATTGCTTCTGCAGATGTGGCGTGTCATTAATATGAAGATGAATCAGGAAGGACCAGTTGTGTGAAAATTGTAATCAATAAATTATGGTGTTGTGTGTGTGTGTGTATTGCATAGGATTAATGTCATAAGACCCAGACAGACACAGTGTTCCAGGTCAGAGCTGAATTCTGCACAGCTTTGGTCCAGAGAGCAGCATGAGTCACCGGAACAGAGCAGATTGCTAGCTTGCAGAATTCATTAAGACAAATGTAAGGTCTATGGATTTCCTCTGGAAGAAAAAAAAACCTCTTGGCAGCTGCACAGCAGCACCCGGTGAATTCTCAAGTAGATTTCCATACACCTTTGGAATAGCAGCATTTTTTTTTCATCTCTGTAGATGATTTATATTGGTCTGAATGTAAATGATTTGGCTTAAATCCTTCAGTGTTTTGCCCCATATTGTATAATTTTTGGAAATTCTCATATAGCTACAACAGACTAGCCACTCTACCCGTGGGTACTATACAACTATTCTTTAAGCAGCTAACCAGTTTAATGGCCTACCTAATGAGTAGGTCTGCTCAGTGTAACTGCACTAACCCTGGTAAAATGAGAGTAGCCTGTGCGGTGAGCCGATAATGCTGAGGAAAATGCAAATTTAGCTGCTCAAGATTAAGACTGAACTGCTTTTTAATCCTACACTAGCAGGTTATATCATATCGGGTCTCTCTATACAATGGCACCCCCATGCGGGCAAGAGCCAAGAGTGCGCTGACAAACTAGATTTACGGTAACCTCATAACTTTGAGCAACATTTTATATATAAATATATATAAAATACAGCAATTATATCATAGTTTCTATATGCCTGTTTACATGATTTTCACAAGACTTACATTTTGCTTACCAATTGTCACGGATATGAAGCACAGTTTAATTTAAAATAACATTCAATGACAATAAAATTCGAAGTGCAACACATTATTGGTCAACTGCTGTTATATAAGTTACCATAAAATTATTATGGAACCGATGGAATTTTGGAGAAAAAATATATACCGTGACGTTATTACATGTAAAGCCTCATATGTAACATTTAAAACAATTCAGGGTGCCGTTCTGCGCCTGTAGTCGATAATCATGCAAAACTGATCCAAGAGCAGCATCGGCAATCTGCTATTTCAATGATTAAGGCTACTTTTAAGGCAGAACGGATCCCAAATCAGCCATCCCGGCACCGGATGTCGGTGAGAAAGTGATTGCCGGTCTACTACGGTGAAGGCATGAACCACCCTGCTCTGCCTTTGATTGGCCGACACTCATTAGCTTGATTGTTTGGGTTTAAGAATAAAGGATCGTGATTGGTTAGGATTATGGAAAAACATCAGGGTAAGCCAATCAGAGGCACAGTAGGGCGGATAATGGCGTCGCTTTAGTAGGGTTCAATTAGCCTTCGGGAGCGATTTCTACAGGAAATACCTTCTGATGTCAAGCGCATTTGTGAAGGGCTGCCATTTTAGCAACCTTACGGTAAGAGAACTTGCTTCGTGTCGACGTGTTTGTTAGCTGGCTGTCTTACGCTCACTCATACACTGACCTGTGTGTTGTTACGTTCCATTGAATTTACACTACTGCTTATGGAATCAGTTTGTCTCGTTTTGGTCGGTAATGTTAGCTAACCTAGCTTTTTTACCACTGTGTTAGTTATGCTACTGTTAGCGGTCAACATTATCAAGACAAATGCACAAAAATATTACTCTAGTCAGTCTGTTTACATTTTTTCAGATGCACCTTTTGTCAGAAAGGTTAACTATTTTAACAGACTCGCCAACTATTACGCATAATATTAACTTCTTTGGACAATCTAAGCTCTGAGAGGGCCTACAAGCCTCTCATATCAGTTCCTGCACTTTGTCCCTAGTAATTCCCTCAATATCCAAAAACTTTCTTGCAGCATCCACAACCTTTTCTATTCGCGTTGGATTTCCTTTCTGCCTCAGCAGCACAGTCAGTCACCACAGCCGGAAATGGCAAGAATCTAGTCTTGTTCCCACAAAATAATATTCATCATGCTCACTTCTTGAATGTTTTCTGCCTACGTCCTTGTGGCTTAAGCTTCTTGTGGACCTGATCTTCATGACTTCCATCTCTCTCTATCTTTTTGGACAGTCTGCTCGCCATACCCCATGACCTCCTTTCACACTCATTACACTTGGGATCTCTTGCACAATTTCTGCCACAACACTTCTTCTGCCACATGAACCCCATATCCCCAAATCACGTCTACACACAAGTGAGCTGTGTCCAGAATTCCAACAGTGTTTGCATTGAATGGGTTTGGGAACAAAAGGCCTGATATGATCCAGGAACACTTTGTCTGGCAGGAACTCTGAGTCCAAATGCAACATATCTAATTTCAAATATTTATCCATACTCATTTTGAACATCCTGTAACTGTCAACAAATCTGTTACACTCTTTAAACTATTTGCTACCTTATATGCAATGGCCACTGCACTTGAAGGACCCCTGGTCATGATACACGAGCCAAAATATACTCTTATTGAAACATTAGCACCTCTGTGAAAGCATAAATAGGTGTGTGTGTGTTTGTGTGTTCTCAATTTCAATAACACGCAACTAATGCAAGCATTACAAGTCACCACTCCCCCCATTTCTTGTTTTTTCCTCCGCAGCACAAATTAATTATGGGGGTCAATGTCATCCAGCTCACCTCTAAGTCCCACCATCACAACATCCTGGCCTGTCTGCATCAGTTTAGGCTGCAGGGACAGCTGAGTGATGTTACAGTGCAGGTAGACTACCAGGGAGATGTGCAGGAGTTCCAGGCCCACCAGGTGATGCTTGCTGCATCTAGTGGCTACTTCAAGAAGATCCTTCTCTCTAAGGATGCTACCCTAGACAAATTATTACTCCCCAATATTCACTTCAACTATTTCTCTAAGTTTTTGGAATTTATCTACACTGGTAAAGTTGAAGTCGCCAGAGACGAGATTGGTGATGTTCTAGCAGCTGCAAAATATTTGGACTGTGAGGATCTGGCGGAGGTTTGCGATGAGGCAATGAGTGCGGGAATCCTACAACATCCTACGAAGAAAACATCTGCACCAGATGCTGTTGATAAAGACGACTTACATGGTGCCAAGAAAGAGAAAAGGACCAAAGGGAAGAAGCAGCCTAAAAGCTTAAGCCTTAAGCGGCGGCTGTCTCCACAGAGCTCTGAAAAAGAAATCATTTCTAAAAGATGTAAGGCGAAGAAAACGGTGACTGACGCAAAAAGACAAGGAAGAAAGCTAAAACTGAGCTTGGCTGGCCGTAAAGTCCTTCAGAGGCGTTTAAATGCCAAACGAGAGGATTTTAATAGTGAAAACCAAGTCAGCAATCAAGATACAGAGGAGGATGAGGACAGGAGTGAGGCTGACGCTCGACCAGAGAATCAGGCAGAGAAGGGAGACGAGTCATCATTGGGAATGCTAGACCCTGACGTGCATAATTGGAAATATGACAAGGATGAGCAGAGTGACGATACTGAAGGCATGTTGATGCTAACTCTGGATGAGGACAAGGAGGGGGAGGAGAAGAAGGGAGAACAGAGAACATCCAAGGCCCAGTTCCAGTGTAATAAGTGCCAACGAACTTTCCACTATGAGAGAAGCTACATGAAGCACATCAGGTAGGAAACAAAAGTGCTCCGGGTTTTAAACCATTAAATGATACCAGAAGTGAGGTAAGCATCCAGCTGTTTGCGCGGCCGCAACCTCATTATCAAACATTTTTGAACAGTTTTCCTTTGTCGGCCTTATAGTGTGCTTGTAATGTGCATGCTGTTGACTCCACTTTGAATGTGCGCCGTTTCAGTGTAATGCTGGTGATTACGGTAGGAAGTGTGAGTAATGATGTAGGAATCTGGTCTTGAATTCATGGTTTCGTATGCTATTTCGACACAAGATGTGTTCGTGCATAATTTAGGTTATTGTTATTTGCGCGCAAACCTGCGAAACGCGGGTTTTGAACAGTGACACCTAAACCAACTGTGTCATGTTTGTGATGTCGTAGTGTATCTAAATAGCAAACAAGAAGCAGTTTGATGCATTTTAACATCTCCCCCTGTGATAGTGACCACATAATACACACCCAGCCTCTTCATAAACTGGTTATACTGTGTTTTTTGTTTGTTTTTTTATTATCTGAAATGAGCAACTGACCAGTAAGTTACTATGCGTAAGAAAGTTGCCCGGAGGATAAATTCACATGTGCAAGTTATTATTACACTGCAAAAAAACAGTAGCTAAAATACAAGAAATAAACACTGAATTTGAGGAGAAAATGGCTTAATACTAGTGAAAGTATCTCTCCATGCAGCAATATTTATCTCTTGTCAGGAAATCTTGAAATAATTTGGCTAAGATAAAAAAAAATTTTTAAAAACTCCTAAGAGCTATAAAACAACATAATCTCGTGTTTCTAGGTCTAAGATTTTAAATCTTGGTAAATACAGAACAATTTGCTGTGTATAAGAATTATTTTGTTCACCACTCCTCCCCACTGTTCCACCACAGCTCTGTACTGATTATCTGATACCACTGGTTACTTCTCTCTTGGCCAGTACCTACCATGGATTGAAAGCAGATGTCATCTATCGCTGTGAGACCTGCCTGCAAACCTTTGCAAACCGCAGCAACCTGAAGATCCATGAAAAGCACGTCCACAGCACCGAGAGACTTTTCTCCTGCCACTCTTGCACAAAGACCTTTAAAAGGAAGAAGGATGTCGTCCGCCACCAAAGACAGGTGAGGATGAACGAAATTCCAATTCTCGCATCGAAATGTCCAATTTTATTCCCATGATAAAATATATGCAACATAACATTTAAATATGCAACAATAAACGGCATGTCTTTTTTGCTGATTGGATCGTTTTCGTCTTACGTCCCTGCTGCTTCTCAGGTACATGAACGTAGCAATCTACGGCATGTCTGCCATGAGTGCGGGAAGACGCTCAGCTCCAAAACTGCCTTGCTGTTGCACGAGAGGACGCACACGGGTGCGAAGCCTTTCCAGTGCACCGACTGTGGCGCCAAATTTACTCAAAACTCTGCGCTCAAGATGCACCACAGGTACAGAACTCACTCACAATGGCTGCTCAAATGAACAATAAATAATAACGTCTAAATTGGAAGGTGAAAAAAAGGTTTTAATCTTGGCTCAGCAAGGAAGACTTTAGCATAAAAAAATCATAATAACATATATTGATTAAATCAGATGAGGGCTGAATGTGTCCGTTTTACTCCGTGTAGAACTCACACGGGAGAGAAGCCGTTTGCATGCGATGAGTGTGATGCCCGCTTCACTCAGAAACACATGCTGACCTATCATAAGCGATCACATACAGGTAATATCTGCATTGTCATCTTTAGTTTGATTAGTTTGATTAATCCTGTCTCGGATTTTTTTTTTTTTTTTTTTTTAAAGAAAAGAAAAGATTTTAGGCCTGCACCCAATGAAGACAAGGATATATGCACATACCAAACTAAAAGTGGGGGAAAAAAAGAGTTTGCTGTTTTATCATCTTTTAGGAGAGAAACCCTTCATGTGTGAAGACTGTGGCAAAAGCTTTGCATCCAAAGAATACCTGAGACACCACTCAAACATCCACACTGGCTCCAGGCCATACAAGTGTGAAGAGTGTGGTCGAGGCTTCGCTCAGAGGAATTCCCTCCACCAGCATTTAAAAATACACACAGGTAATCGTATTTGGAGGCATGATCTGTTTTTAAAGCTGAGAAATCTGTTTTTTCTGTGCATTTTTTTTGCTGCTCATTTCTTCCTTACACTTCTTCTCTATTTACATTAACATTTTATTTGGATGTGAATGTTAGGTGAGCGTCCTTACAGCTGTAAAGACTGTAACAAGCAGTTCACACAGCTCAATGCCCTCCAAAGGCACCAGCGTATTCACACAGGAGAGAAACCCTTCATGTGTGGTCTCTGTAGCCGCACCTTTACAGACAAGTCCACCCTTCGCAGGCACGCGAAGGTGAGCACTGCTTTTCCTACTGTGGTGACTACGTATCAGAAAGGGTATTTTAACCTGTATGGGCAGGATCAAAAAACAAACATGGTTCAGAACCTTTGGCTTTTGAACAGTGACTACCAAGACATGTTGTGACCAATCCGACTGCTGTGAAGATAACATGAGCTCTTCTAACACACAGATTCATGACTCAGATGCTCCCTGGAAGACCTACCTTGTGGTGCTGGAGGGAAATGTGGAGGACAAAAAACCCAAGACCGCCACCAAGGGAAAGACAGAAAAAGCTGAAGCGGGGGAGAAAAAGGGTGCTGCCAGAAAAAGCGTTAGCACTGGCGGTACTGATGCTACTGACAGTGCACTTAAAACCCACATTAACTCCATTGTGGTGCCAGCTGAGCCAGTCACAATCTCCTCTGAATGGACCTCTCATGGGACCATTGCTCTGGTCAGTCATGGTGCTGTCGGCGGGATCACCGTCATCCACACTGAGGTGCCAACTGGGAGCCAGCTCCAGCCCATTGTAACCACTGACAGCACAGGAGCCAGTGTCATCTCCTTAGATGGATCAGCCATCCCGGTCCCATTTACTATACCCGTGTCCATGTCTCAAACTATTCCTTTGTGCTCCGAAGCTTCCACCATCTCTCTGTCTGTTCCCACTCTCTCAGTTCCTGTCCATGAAGGCACGTTTGTGCCAGTCTCAGAGGTCCCGGTTGCCTCTACATCATCCGTCCTGGAAACTGCTGCTTCACAGACCGGTTTGGCTCCAGTTTCAGAGACTGAAGCCATTTCCAAGACAGACATGTTGGAGCCAGATATTCACACTGTGACTGTCGGATGACACAGTTTCTGGACACGAATAGAACGGCTGCTGGACAGCAGAGGACAGCAAATAATGCACCGACTGAACCTTAAGTGGCCCCAGCGCAACACGCTGTGTAGAAAATACAAATGCACGTGAATAGAAATATTTTTTACCTGGGTGTAGGGGATTTCAAATCACATTTCCGTGTTTATTTATTTTGGCATTAGCGGTGTTTGTGTTCTTGTGTCCTTCTGACCATGTGTCATGATGAATATAATCCAAAGTCCAGTGTTCCATTTCACTATTATTGGATGATTCATTTTTGTAAGGTATTCATTAAAAACCACAACCTGCTTGGGATTTAGTCACGTCTACAGAACTAAGGCATAATTGGGGTATTAAGTGTGATTATTTTATAATATATAAGCACACTTACCGATTTTCCACTACTAAATTAATAAACGGTAACAAATGCTGGACTGGAATGTTCCTTTTGTGTAATTGAAAATAGTGTTTTGGGATCAAAAGCTTGTGTTGTATTTATGTATAGAAGACATAACTATTATTGAGGCCACAGAAATCCCAGGTTCAATGTGAAGTTATTTAAATACATCTTTACTTCTCATCTTTCTAATCTGGTTCCTGTTGTAGGATGGAACAGGTTGTTGTTTCATTAAGTTCCCGTCACTCTTTTGAACGAATGACTAGATCATCAGGTTGCAATATGAATTTCCTACCCAACAGTCATGTGGTTAAGCAACAGGCCCATCATGGTAATGCTGGGTTATGAACCCCCCCCCCAAAAAATAGTTGTCATCATTACTGTGAGGTCAGAGGACAGCTGGGATATATCTTTATTATTGTCCGTTCACACAAGCATACAGGTCATATCCAAGGTCCATTGTGATTCCACCTGGAAGAAGCTGGATACGCAGGGCGACTGACCCTTTAATAAAAACTTTGGTCTGGCTCAAACTAGTGAATGTAACTGCACTGCCCTATGAACAGTGACATGCTCAGCGACTGACCATTTTGATGGCGCGCCAAATCTTCAACGATTGGTTCACATCACGACACGGTACGAGATGAGTGACTAATAATGCACATTATCCCCAAAATCATGTACTAATAATCAATAACCCTAAAGCAATGTAATAAGTATGAGTGGCGTTAAATACAAATGTGTAACAGTCTACACCTGGTGCATATCTTCGCCCTTCGTTAAGAAGAGTCTATCCCCCCCATTGGGAATAAAATGGAAACAATCCCTTTTTTTGTTCCTGTAATGACTTTAAATCCCGTTGACTTGATTAGATCACTTCTCTACTCATACAGATTTTTTTTTTTTTAAATCCATGGTACATTCTTGAAATCTATCCACACCATGATAAGTTACATTTAACAAACTCAAATGCATATGTTAAAAAAACACACAAAAAACAAGCTGCGTCTGACTAAACAATAATTGTACAAAACATGCAGTGCTTGTTGTCAATACTAACATCAGTTTCAATACAGTATACCGCTCTGAAATCCCCCAGGACAGACTTGAGTGAGAACAGGTGTGCAGCAGTCCTCTAGGCAGAGGTGAGGGCGAGATTTACATTCTGACTAGATTCAGATACGCTTGTAGGGAAAGCTTAGTACTCTTGAAGGTATAGCAGTGAGCAGTGGGATATTCAAAGTCATCAGGTGCTATACACAGTGTGGTGAGTGTAGGACTGTGTGTGTGGGTGTGTGTGTGAAAGCATGCTTGAATTGATGTGTCCCTCTGTGCTGCAAACTCTACGCCCATGTTTCATTTCAGATCCCCCTCGTCACCCTGGATGGACTTTTTGATGCGCAGCAGGAGGGTTGTGTGCCACTGGTCCAGGCGTGAGATCGAGTCAAATTCTTTTACCTGTAGGCAGACAAAGGGACGTGCAGATTTTCACCAGATTAGGATTACAGTCGAGGGTTATGATCACTCATCTTAATTTGTTACATGTGTTACTAGTTATTTCCAGATGAAATTACACCGGCACACCAGTTGATCCCTGGGATGTGTTTCTCCAAATGCTCCTATGATATGAAGCTGTAAATGAGGACGCTCTCTGCAGTTAACTCTGAAAAGGAGCTCAGCTATACATGGGTACAGTAATGCACTACATCGTCTGTACCACTGCCACATAAACACACAGTCCCGTGAGACCAAACGGATACCTGAGATCCAGCCTTGAAATTCCTTCAACACACAAGGGATCCGACAAAAATTACAGGAGATGAAGCAGTGGGACTCCTGCGCTCATGAAAAAAAACTTGTTTTAAAACTTGAGAACTCTCTAAGGGTATACATAAAACTTACCGCCTCTGTGAAAGCCTCGCTGTTCTGTTCCTCGTGAGCCTCGAGAAGTTTCTGTGAAGACAAAAAAAATAGGTTACTCATGGAGAATGAATAGATGAAGAGGAACAAATAGAATTCCTCAGAGTTCGAAGCACTGCGATACCTTCAACAGTTTGCATTCTCGAGAGTCTGAGAAAGCCGGGAACATCTCCTCGTATTTTTCAACAGCCATCTGTGGAGAGATCGTTGTGTCAGAATTCTACCACCATTCCCTGTCCAAATTCCTGAGGAACAGCAAAGCTATAAACTCGCCTTAGCGTTGAGCTCATCGACGATGAAATGACACAAGGAGGCTTTGAAGAAATACTCTTTGGCGCTGTATTTCAGCAATGGGTTGTCCATGGTGTTGGCTCCAACCTAGACACATCCAAATCACACAGAAGACATTAGAAATGTCAGCGTCACCGATTCAGTGTTGAATGAGAGAGTTCAAGTATCCAAATAAAAAAACTGTGCATACCTGCTCATAGATCTCAATGGCCTTCTGGTACTGCTCCAGCTGAGCACAGTAAGCCCCCACCTTCAGCAGACACTTGTTGGCAGAACTAAGGAAAACACATGGAATACAACACAAAATATGAGAGTTACATATATGGAGAGTGCAATATCAATTGACAAATTACTCCTAAAACTTGTAGTGTGCTGTTTAATTTTTGATTCTTCATTTAATTCTATTGTGTCAGAGGCTATTTAATGGCACACGAAGTGTGACGGAGAGGAGCTCTGAGCTCAGGCCTTTTTTTGAATTAACAAAACATTTAAAATTCACATAAATGCAAACGGCTTAAAAATACGACTAAAATACTGCAACCTCTGCTCCACTGCCACAAGACAGAAGGTCACTGAAATACAAATCCTTGTAAATATTGGCTGATCAGAGCAGCAAACGTATGTCATTGTGCATATGGGCCCTTTTTAACAGCAGATATTTTCACGTCATAGCTGGGAAATCACAGATGTCACTAAAATAGTGAGTTCAATCCATGAAGTAGGTCCCAGGTGTTGTACATGTTGGCTAACGTGCAGATGCTTCTGAATGTTATTAGTGACGACTGTGCTGCCCCTGACATGACACGTCTAAATGTGAAAAAAAGGTATTCTATGAAGAGCATTCCTGATTCTGTTAGAGATATGTGGAGATTGAAATAGAAATTATCCAGCATTATTTAATGGGCTGGGTTCAAATTAATTACTCATTGAAATTGTTCAGATTAAAAATATATATAAACATTGAGAAGCTGAGATTCCTGTCAAGTTGCAGAAAAATACAAATCAGAGGAATACTATAGCTAAAAATATGACGCACTGGAAAAGACTCCTTCATATCACCAACTTACTATCTTGGGTGATAAATACTACAGTTCATATTAGTGATCGGTACTTAAGAGAAATCAATAGGCTCACAGCTGACAGCCACGAAGATACTGATCCATTCTTCCTATTGAAATATTCAGTTTTAAATCTTTAAAGTAAGAGTACACACGTCTGTCAAAACTTGAACCACCTCATATTGTAAACATGGCTCCAGATTTTAGAGCGTAAAAAAACACTGATAACATACAAATATACATTATTTTATCTGAGTAAAGGAAACAGTGACAACAGTACCTGTTGGATTCTTCTCCTTTGTAGTAATCAGCTGCTTGTTCATAATGTGCAATAGCCTTGCAATAACAAAAGAATAGCGAAAAATTGTTTTTCTCAAAAACAAACATGCCTATAAAGGTAGTTTTAATAATTATTAGTGAGATTAACAGACCATGTAAACTCTGATTAATATTACCTTTTCGATATCTACCAGCTCAGACTCGTAGATCTCTGCGATATTGATGTGGTGTTTGGCTGCGATGGTGAATCTTCCCTGGGGGAGGAGGAGAAGAGAAATCAATACTAACTGGATCTACCATCAGATGCCTCGAAGTTCAATGAAAGCACTGTGTTACATTCTCAGGGCAGAGAGTCCAGGTCAAGTGGAAGACACATCAATAAGGGTTTTTGCTTTTGAAATGAAGGAAATAACAAATAGGAAGCTTGATCAAGGTATCTAAAGTTAAATAAACAAACTTGAGTGCTATGATTAGGATGGTATGGGCCCAAAAATTACATCTGGGAGTTGGAGGAGAAGCAGAGTCTGCCACAGTCACCTGGATGATGTGATACCCAGAACTACTACTGTTAAGTAACTAAACACTTCACCCATAAACATAAACATCATAGAAGCAAATTTAATGCTGAGGCTCAGAAACTGGATGGAAACTACATGATAAACTTTCTATCTATTAGAGTCGTGCATTTGCAAAAATCTTGTAAAACAGATGTTGGGATTCAATATTGTAATCTAGGTGATATGTTGTGAAAAAAAAAAAATTCACAAAGACAAATGCCGGTTCCAATCAGAACGTTAGGATTTATCTTTATCACAGTCCCTGTAACATCACAAATACTACTTTTTGTGCAATATGAGGAAAGAGATTAACATTTTCTTCTATCATCAAAATGAATAGATAAAATAAAGCATGTAATAAAACTATTACAAACAATAAACAATACTATGTTTTTGATTATTGATACAAAACACAATATCGCATTACTCAAGTATCAATGTTTTCCGCCACCCTTACTTTGTATGTTCATCTTACCATATCTGTGTATATATCGATGGCGGCATTTAAACACTTGATTGCCTCTTTTGACAGCATAGAGGGAAGAGGAGGGAACAGTTAGACATCATGTTAGTTTTCTACAAGCATCCTGCAGAACACCCTAGTCTACATGCTGTGTTATTTTAACAAGGAAACAAACTGTTTCACAGGCTGCATGCACTTTGGTGTTATGTACAAAACAAAACCACAAGTAAGACCTGTTAGATGACAAAACTCTTCGGTTTCAACCACACCGTTTTTATTTAATACCGACATTCACAACAACAGAACAACCATCCAACCCCCATCCCGTCAGCAACCCTTTCACAACAAGAGATTCCCTCTTACTCTTCAGAATAAGATTACATGAGTAACAATACGAGAGGAAATTGTATAACTGGATATAACAGCTAGTAGGGGTATACCTATTTAAAAATATAAACTTATGAACATTAACAAGACCCTCCTGTTTTTTCTACAGAACAAATACATAAACCAGCTACTATACCCAGACCCGCGCCTAAATCTATACTTTTTCTACCCTATACTATTTAGTAGAATATTAAATGAATCCACAGAGAGTAAGAAAGAGCACTATAAATCAGTTAATGGTAAGTGTCATGCAATAACTCATGCAACAACTCTTGCACATTAATTGCAGCAAAAACAGCAGAGCAACAAAGTGAAAATCTGCCTCATTATAAGCTACAGGCTCATAGCGACAGAGTAGTAAAGCTCTCATTTACTGTAAAAAAAAAAAAAAAGTCATGGAATTTAGTTTGGGGACACTAAATGTTTTGGTATTCTAGAAAAATACACTATGTTATAAATATCTATGTTACTTATATCTAGAGACTTATTACTAATCATCTCTTAGAGGACATGTTCCATGTGTATGGCCTCATTTACACACGGCTATATGTAGGAAACTTCAAGCCAGTCAACGTTACTACATGACAGTATTCATGGAAACACTCAAGTCTTTAAATCATGGCTGTCTTAAATAACAGCAATAACTCCCTTAAGTTCTACTGTCAACATTCCATTCTTTAAAGGAGATATGACAATTAAGGCATGTTTTCAGATGAGGTTAATTAGTTACAACACAGTCTTACCATTGGGGTCAGACTTCTTGAAAGCATTTCCTGCATCAATGAAACTGGTGGCACAGTCATGTTTGTTCTGCAGCTGCATATGGAGACGTGCTGCCTTGCAAAATGCATTTCCAGCAGCTTCAGACATAGGAAAGAAGACATGGACAGAAACTTTTATACACAAACGTACCCTGCACCTAGCTTTTACTCGCTTGCACTCTAATTTAGGCACCTTATTCAACCTTTTAAAAAAATTTTTTATACTTATGGCACCTTCACAAGTGCTGCGCATTGCAGTTATAGTGCCAAAAAAAAGAAAAATTTAAAATCAGGACGTAACCCTACAGCTTCTCAAGTGTGTTGAAATTGATAAGTTGGATATCTTTAGTACAAAAGAGCTTATCGCACCGTTCCAGTTCTTGGCCATCTTGAACATGTTGGCAGCTCTGCAGTACATCTCACATGCTTCTTCCACTTTGTGATGTCCTCTAGACAAAGACAGGAAACAAAAAGAAAACACATGCACAAAACCGAAGGTAATACATATATTCATGAAGGCACCACATACTGTATATATGCTGTATATATCCATATGTATTCATAAAGTCAAACTGGTGGGGAAAAAATAGCACAAGTAGTCTGACCAACATATTGTAGTTCTATGTAATAAATTATGTCTAAATGGCACCATAGTGATGAACCGTATAATGTGCCAAGCTGTTGCATTTCTCAGGACGACGCGATGACTGGTGGGGGGCTTAAACAAATCCCTCTACACAGACACTAAAGATCTCTCTCACTCCATGACAAGAAGTGGACCCCTGGGAGCTCCCTGTAGTTGAAATAATACTCTAGCCATTCAGTCACAGCAGAGGATTACATCACTGCTTGGCCAGCCACAGGATAACCAGTAGAAAGCCTGCCAATAGTTATCACGCACAAGAACTTCCCACCAGTAACATCTGGGGTCTCCGAGGACAGAGCTAGGGGGGGGAGAGTCACAATGACTGCTGGCTTTTTGTGTTTTCAGCCTGTTCAAACACAGACGCCCTTCATCTTGTCTAGATTAAATGGTAAAACACTCAGATTTAAGATGACATGCATTTATTAGATTTACATAGGAGCATATTCATGATCTCCCCAAGGTCACTGTTAAGAATAAGGGATAAGAATCAGTGTCTGTCACCTTTGTAATAACAACCTCATTGGAAAGGAGAATAACATTTGCAGTGTAAAAATAATGAATTATGGGAAACCTAGTTGACAACCCCTCATTTACATTTAAAAGAAAACATTATGAGCAGTCAGATAAGACAGATGGGTTTTTTTTTTAAATATAAGGTGACTTAGGTGCCAAAATTTTAATATTGTTTAGTCATGACAGGTGCGATTGTCATTACTGTATTGTGTATTTTGTCTATACTCCATACCAAGTCATCATGGCATATTTAATAAACATCTGAAATGTCAATCTGAAACAAGCTGAGGCTGCGTGATACCACTGAAACCTTCATCATGGATCTTATCACAGCATCATAGCACCAGGAGGTCTGCCTCCTAACTAACCCTAACCCGAAATCCCGGGGTTTAAAATGAACGCAGCAATAAAGAAATTGTTCAGGCAATATAATAATGTATAATTATGGATTTATATATCTCTACGTATAGTACAGAAACTAGGTAAGAGGTAAATAAACTTAAGAATACATGTCTCAAACCTCTAAATTAGCTCTCCTGTGAACATCCTAACATGAAGCTAGGTGCAGGAGAGTCGTCATCTGCTGGCTTGTTTACAATAATAATAACAGCTAACTTAGACACAGAGATTCTTACACTGAATGACACGTGTTATTTCCCTCTGGTTTGAAATCTAACAAAACTTTTGCAATGTCTTGCTAGTTAGCATGTGGATAACTAGCTGGATATATGTCTATATACATGTAGGCTGAGTGCCAACTTTGCAGCTGATAGTTGCGCTTGCTAACCATTTGTTCTTTGGTGCAGTGCTGTCTTACCCTCCAAACATGCCTCCCAAAAAAGAGCCAGAGGACTTGACTTTTTTGTCAGCGTCGGCCATTAGCTGAATCGCTTCCTTCTCCTTCCCAGTGTTGTCCATTTTATCGCCTTATTCGAAACAAACTTGTACAAAGGAAAAGAGCCGCAGAGGATTCCGCTGTGTACACTGAGGATTACAGTCGATGGGTTTAACGTGGGCGTGCACCAAACAGTAGTTTAGCGAGTCCCGTGGCATTGCGGGAGTTTGAGTGCCAAACGTGGCAAACATGGTTGGCTTCAAAGCAAAAGAAACTACAAGTCCCATTGAAGCATGGAGCTATTTTTATATCCCTCGGTACGTAATAGCACTTGGGGAAAATATATTTAAATTGTTTTTTTTAACTTTCTTGAAAGTTAACTTAATAAAAATATATTTTCAAAAGAAGGCTGAAAAGGTATTTCTGCACATTACCATTTAACTAACTATTACTTTCCGGACACATATTTGAAGTTCATTTGAGCCCTCCGTTGTACCTCTGCACTGTACCTCTGGGTTTTATTTGATTTTTACATCATCCATGTATATTATTCTTAACTTAATTTCGATACGTAGTCTTTATTTCAATTTAATTTGTACTATCATTATCACGTTTAAGTTAATTTTCCATCCTTGTTTTTATGTTTTTCTTTTTTTTCTTTAAATTTAAAGCACCTGGTGCATAAAATGTCTTTGTTGTAAATACATTTGAGCTGCATTTCTAATATGAATGGCACTATATGAATAAAGCTTATTATTGTTATATTACACTGCTCGAAATTAAGGGATCAGACATCGGATCTTGATGAACGAATTATTCAAGTTGAAAATCTTTACTGATGTACATTGTATATTTTCTTGGGAACAAAATGACGTTACAACGGTTAGTGGAAACCAAAATCATCAACCCATTGGGGGCTGGATTCAAAATCACACCTAAAATCAAAGTAAAAAATTGAAATCACAGGCTGATCCAACTTGTGTGAATTTCATCACAGCAACTCATAATGTGACTCAGTAGTGTGTATGACCCCTGCGTGCCTGTACAGTATGCACTACTGACAACGTCTGGGCATGCCCCTGATAAGTCAGCGGATGGTGTCCTGGGGGATCTTCTCCCAGACCTGGATCAGGGCATCAGTGAGCTTCTGGACAGTCTGTGGTGGTACTTGGCGTTGTCGGATGCACCGATACATAACATCCCTGAGGTGCTCAATTGGATTTAGGTAAGGGGAAGGTGAGGGCCAGTCAATGGCATCAATGTCTTCATCATCCAGGAACTGCTTATACACGCTGGCCACATGAGGCCAGGCATTGTCCTGCACCAGGAGAAACCCAGGGCCCACTGCACCAGCGTAAGATCTGACAATGGCTCTGAGGATTTCATCCTGGTACCTAACAGCAGTCAGGGTGCCGTTGGCTATGACATGGGGGTCTGTGCGACCCTCCAAGGATATGCCTCCCCAGACCATCACTGACCCACCCCTAAACCAGTCATGCTGGATGATGTTACAGGCAGCATAACGTTCACCACGGCGTCTCCAGACTCTTTCCTGCCTGTCACGTGTGCTCAGTGTGAACCTGCTCTCATCTGTGAAGAGAACACCAACACGCCAATGGTGGACCTGCCAATTCTGGCGTTCTCTGTCGAATGCCAATCGAGCTGCACGGTGCTGGGCTGTGAGCACAGGTCCCACTAGAGGATGTCGGGCCCTCATGGTGTCTGTTTCTGACAGTTTGGTCAGAAACATGCACCTCTGGCAGTGCTCCTCCTGTTCCTCCTCGCACAAAGGAGCAAGATACCGGTCCTGCTGCTGGGTTGACGACCTTCTACGGCTCTGTCCAGCTCTCCTCGTGTAATGGCCAGTCTCCTGGTATCTCCTGCATGCTCTTCGAGACTGTGCTGGGAGACATCCTGGAGGAGCTGGTCTACCTGTGCAACCTGATTGGGCTGCAGGTACCGCCTCATGCTACCAGTAGTGACAAGGACACCAGCAAAACACAAAACTAGAGAAGAATCAGCCAGGGGGGATAAGGAGAGAGCAATTGTCTGTGGCCACCACATGCAAAACCATTCCCTTTTGGGGGTTGTCTTGCTTTTGCCTCTCCATTGCACCTGTTGTCACTTTCATTTGCACCAAAGCAGGTGAAATTGATTCACAGTCACTTGTGCTTCCTAAATGGACAGATTGATATCCCTGACGTTTAACTGACTTGGTGTTATACTGTGACCACTAAGTGTTCCCTTCATTTTTTTGAGCAGCGTATTGCTTTAATTTGATATCCCGATGCATTCTAATCCATATATTGCTTGTCTGTACAGCAGGAGGTGCTAAAACACCACAGCTCCGTAGTACTTCAAATACTTGCAAACATTTGTAAAAGATGATGCATATTGAAGTGTGTAATGTATGTAAAATAGGGTCCACCTCTTGATACGGCATTAAAATGCACTTACGTGTTAATGCATTAGTTACAATCATAAAAAATTTTAAAAACCCATTATGAAAAGAAAAGATTCTCCCAGTTAAACTGAATGATATGATCTCACAATAAGTGTAAAAACATGTTACCTTAAACAAAGTGCTCTCCTTGTTAACAAAAATTCTAAATCGTAGTTTGTGAGGTTCATGGTCTTGTGATATTGCAGGATAGCAATTTTATGCGGGTTTACTGTATTTACCGGTAACTTATCCAACCCTGCATCTGTCAAAAGATAATACCACAGCTGGACTAAACAAGAAGAATGTCAAGGTTCATGTTTATCACCGCAAGATAAGAGGGCCCACATCATCATATGGCGCAAAGTACTAGATTGTGCATGTTATCTCCATCATTCATTAACTGACGGATAAACAGCAATGCTATGGGATACTGGTATAAACAATGTGTTGAGTGTGTATATTTCAAGGGCAAAGCTGATTATATTTTTACCATGTCATGTTATCTTACGGCCCAATGTAAGATGGGTTCATGCACGTGTGTAAACAAACCGAGTCAACTGTAGTTTAAAATGACAAGTCACTAAAATTGCCTGTAAAGTTTGGCTAGAATTTCACAACCTTATTACAACTGATTTATCAGTCATTTCTAATTGCAAAATATGCATATTTAACAGAAAATAAGCCAAGAGTCTACCATATGTCAAGTCTTAAAACTTTTTACATTTCTGTTTCTATGAAAAGCCAAGTGTTAAGCTAATCTAATGGCACTGTTATCCAAATTTTTCATCCATTTCTGAGTATGCAGGATGGTTAAGAGTAGCACTGTGTTGAAACTAGATTGACAAGATCAACCAGTTACGGATAAATTCTTGTTGTTGTCAAACGGATTAAAAATACTGTTGGGAGCTCCTTAAGCCTTTCCTATGAAATGATTGTTATGCTAATGAAAAGACAGGTTCGCAGTTTAGTAAGTGAAGCTCTACAAGCTTTGAGGTAGCTTGGAGAGCTTGCAGTAATCATTCCCCCTCTTTGTGTTGACCCCTCCTAATGTGCCTCCAATATAAATTACCGGTAAAGTTCCGTCCTCGTTTTGTGCAACAATTTATTCCAAATTTTATCCTAAGTTAACGAGGCTTCAGCTGTCTAAACAGAAAAACAATAGAATCCCTATGAAGTTTTTGGGCAAAAGGCAGATCACATCAGAACAAGTGATCAACAGCAATCTCAATAGACATTCAAAACAGTCACTCTGTATTACCTGAAAAGGAGGATGAGCCTGCAGTAAAACAAAATGTGAAAAAGTAAATAAAAACTCAAGTAAGAGGAAAAATGTTACAGACAAACAAATACAGGTTTAAATTTTATTCATATTAGTATTTACACTTATCTGACCTGAGGTGGCAACTTATATTACACAAGAGAAACTTCATTCTCCCAGGTAATTCATTCAGACAGATATGCAGACCATGCATGACTCAATGTTTCGACTTTGTAGTAAGGCGATTGTGCAATCAGGATGATATACAGTCAGTATAGTATAAATGCATTTGTTTTCCTGTGTTCAAGATGCAGCATCATCATTGCATTATAGCACAGCACCACTTTAATAATAAAATAATTTATTGTTTCAATGTAACATGCAAAAAATAATTTGCCATGCAAAAGTGTACAAGCGTTGCGGAGAGAAATGTGAAGCATTTGTTCATTCTGTAGACATCTCAAAGCAAGTCCACGCTAATAGATAAAAACTGAGGTATTGGCAATTTTCAAAGAAAAGACAAGAAACAGACAAGTATGTCACACCCTTAAGGCTGTGTAATGTGTGCGCTTTGAAAAACAATACATTCTTCTCCTGTTCTGGAAATCAGGTAGATTAACGAGCGTCAGTGTTGCTGTATGCAAATGATGACAAACACTCTTCCTGCCTTCAGAGTCGATAAGCAGGCGTTGACAATAATGTCAACAATATCCTTGCAATGTTTTTGTCCTACGTTTAGCAAGCAAACCTCACCCAACCTAACTAGAAACCATGACTCAGTGCTAATGACTCCACGCACTAAAACATAACAGAAACAGAAAAACAGCATTGTCTTTTATCATCATAAACCTTATGACATATAATTTGCAGTTTATTGACTTTTATTGCCGTAAAATATCAGCATTTAGCACGTAGACTATTAGCTAAAATAAATACCAACTACGAAGCATAACTTCCTAATTTGGCATTGTCACACTATAATGCCTCCTCTGCACAACCCTTTCTGATCCCTAAAGCAGTGGAAAAAAAACCCCAAAAACCTGTTATGGCAGACCGAGTGTTTTGGCAAAAAGAAACAAACACCTACCGTATTTCAACAGAAAGCAATGATAAAACATTTTGTTAAGATAACAGACATAAATAAGACTCAAATCTGTAATCGAGTGGAGTGGAGATGGTTTTTCTCTTGTGATCATGAAGTATAAAGAGGGAGTTGAGAAACACTCTTGTCATGTCCATTTTAGATTATATATACACAAATCTAAACTACCTTTATTAATAAGATGCTTCATCATCCATTCTCGTTGTGGTCCTCTTAAGAGTGGATGTGCAGTGAGGTCAACTCAAACGTAGAAGCCTGGTGATATTCATGAGGAGCTGACGCCAGAATCAGACTCAACGCCGCCGGCATGGACATTGGAGGCAATACAGGGAGCCGTGGAGCAGGGAATGGAGTAGCAGGAACAACTGGAGCTCTTCATGGTCTCCTCTGAAATGACCTCCTGCAGGGAGTGTTGCTCCTCCACCTGGAAGATGTTCAGCTGCTCTCCTTCTTCCTCACAGATACTAATAGAAAAGGAGGAGGCATTGGTAAGTTAGATCCGTGACCATAATTAGTGTGCACTGGTGTTTCATTAGTTTCTTTACGTGCCATCCGTCATTCAAAAAAATAAAATATAAAGTGTTGACAGAGCTGTCCTGATCCAAAGTTATAATACTACGAATATTTCCCATAATCTAATGCATGTACTGCACACCATAGTATGATGTATTTTTAAAATCACTTAAAAGATGGACGATCAAGTGTTGGATAGTGAACACATCATACAAAACTATTAAGAAACTCAATCTGCTACATTAAATTACAGTTTGCTTCGAATCAATGATTTATGCAACATAATATTGTAAAACTATAACATGTTAAGATGCGATGGTACATTTATTATTGTTATTATTATTATTTATTATCAAAAAACAATCCACTAACCATGCTGAGTGATCATTCTGAATGATCACTCAGCACTAAAGAGCAGCCGTAGAAAAAAATAGTGGAAAAAAACTGTTGGATCTAACTAACAAAAAATGTTGACATAAGTAAAACAAAAAACTGTAGTAGATCCATCGGGCAAAATAAAGACTGCTCCAGTTCTGTTCTAAACTAATGAGCAAAGATGTATTGTGCCGATGCTTTTGCTCCATATTATATTTTCATGCACACATGTTAATGAAAACAATATGTGCTGCATTCATTTTGACGAGGAGGGATGACTGGACTGGTTGCCATTTTAGTAGCCTTAAGAGGATTTGGGATCAACGTAATTAGAGTTCAGTTCTCAATGCATTTTGGTGCTTTGAAACATGCATAAATTGAATTAGATTGAAACTAGCGATTTAAATGCAAATAAATGATTTTGGTTCACACAGCAATAAATAGGTGCATCTCATGCACGCAACAAGCCATCCATTAAACAAGCAGGAAGTTGAATATCAATCTGTATCCAACCAAACAAGATAAGAAGGCCTTTCCAGTCAAACCCAAAACAATACAGATGAATTAAAAAAAAAGAAGTGACCGAGCTGTCAGCTAGGGAAACTAGCCTCAAAAATGATAAACACGGCAGTTGACCAGTCAGCATTTTAAGGAAAACCGAAAGGATAAAACAATCCTTACCACTGAAACGTCAAGTATTTTACCATTAAGAGGTGCATGAGAAGTCAACCGTCTTGTATCATTGTCAAGGGACGTTATTTGGCTTCTGCTGCATATTAATGAGTAAAATTTTCAGGCAGTGTTTCAGGGTGGAACCGATAACCAACCATGGGATGTAAAGTGTGTAAATTAACAAAAGCCACGGTCAGGAACCAGAGAGACATTACGGGAGTCTGAAGACCTTGAGTCAAAATTTGTCCCCAAGCATTCACAAATTCTGTAAGAAAGAGCCACAGTTATAACAACAATGTGGAAATGCTTTTTTTCTTTTCTTCTTCTTTTTTTTTGTTGTAATCTAAGATGTTAAAATGAGGTTACATCTGGAGTCTGCAGACACTGCTGGGCTAAAGCAGAAGGTCTGCTTTCAGCAGGGGTCTGTCAAAGTCTGGGCCAAAGTGCAAACTTACTGTAAAGAGTAAACGTTGTTTTATAGTGAAAACAGAACTGAAAAAGCTGAACAAACAGACCCTTGCTGACCACGCAGCTTTGCTAAGACCAGAGGGAACCACGTTTCATCCTGCTAGCAACCTAAGCTTTTTGTTACAACACTGGCACTTCTTGTGTACCAGTTTTCACTTTAACATACATCATGTTCAGTGAATCATCAAACGATGTTCAGCAGTAAGATATGTCAAGTCATAAACATCTCTGCCAGTGCTTGGTTATTCAACTATGAACTCTGAAAAAAAACTGTGCTGATAAAACGTATCATGACACGGGGCAAATGAGTCATCAAATTAAGGAACTTAAAAATGCAATTGTGGTTTCAGGGTGAACAGAGAACAGACAGGATATCTTCCAGTGTGAAATGCAGGTTGTTGGTCAACAGAGATTGCAATCGAGAAAAAACATGATCATGAGAATGTTTCTCAAAACAGAAATAGCAGAAGAAGAAAAAAAGAAAAAGAAATAGAAGTTTACTTGAATTGTTCCAATTAGTAATTGGATTGAATATCAACGATTGTTCTTTTCTTATGACGATATTAAAGCCATTTTAACTAAGTTATAATGGAGACTGAGATGTTATAAAAAATAATATCTAGAATATCTAGAATAAAATCGAAATCCAAAAATAATATCTAGAATAATGTCTAATATGGAGATGTTTCTGGTTGAGCAGTATATCCACCATGGATTTGACCCCCCCCCGACCGCACCACGATTGGATGACATCAAACCAGAATTTATCTCCCAACCCTAAAGTGTCAAAAGTGAAATGCTGACAGAAGAAATCGTTTTGCAAACTTGACATTTTCAAAATATTTTTCGCCTTTGGTCGGAGTGGTGAACAGTATCATTAGAAGAAATAGCTGTTTGTTATCTATACGACACGTGTTGAGGTCTTAAGGACCTACATACAGTAGCAGTCACAGATAATAAGCATGTTGCATTAACCTACCTATCATAAATGAGCCCATCTATTCCCTGCTCTCTCAGCCTCTTTCTGTTCTCGTGGTCGTTGTTGTCATCGCCCCAGCTGAACACCACCAGGCCTTTGGACTGGGCATCCCCAATGTAGGAGAGGTTCTTTAACAGATCCTCAGTGTGAGCACTGATCCCCTGAAGGAGGGAGTCCAGGGAATAAAAAAAAAAAGTTGGGTTGTTTATTTTGTTCGTCTCAGAATGAAATTAAACGTTTACTTATTCACTCTTATATTGGTGTTAACACTGTTTAAGTCTTGCCCTCATAACATGCTGTCAGATTATGTTGCTGAGCTGACTGGAGTCCATTTTTGGACTTGATAAAACCACTTGTGTCTTAGAGACAGCGTACACAGAACTATGTTAGCTGACTTGTTTATTTCAACTGAAGTGAGAGCTGGTGGGCCATTTCTGTAAACCCGTTCAAATCCTAAATCATTTAAATAAGAATTTGATTAAAAACAGACAATGTTCTGGTAAAACATGTTCACATTTAAAGTACTCAAACTTGCCCTGCACTGTTAACATTTTTGCTTTAGCTGGTAAAAAATGAAAAATGCATTTCAACCCTGGCTTCCTCTTCCATTGTCAGACAAAAGAATTTAATGTATTATATAACTGCTGCTTAGAAAATGTTAATTACACATTTCATTGAGCTAAATATAGTGTTTTCAAAAGGTGCGTCAAACTTCCTTGTAATTCCACATTTTAACAGACTGAGGATACAATGGAATACATGTTTGACTTTCTCCCACAAATGCTCACCAGAATATTCTCACTCTGGGCGAAACTTATGGCAATCTGAGTACTCTGGCAGCGGATGTCCATCATCTCAGGATAGGTATCTGTAATTCCCTGAGTCAGGAAGAGGATGGGGTATTTGTTCTGCTTCTGACGCACCCTGATGGAAACACATGAGAAGATGTCAACAGCAGTTGTGGAACTATATTTACAACATTATAGACTAACTAGTGCAGTGCACATTTAAAATGGACCTGGTCGGACTGAGCAATTTACCCGGCCTCTGGTACTGCGGCTTGCAGCTTTTTTTAAGAACCACTAATCCAAACTACTTCAGGCTGATTGCAAGTTAGTTAATTATAGTACTATTTTAAAAATGGGCAGTCAGTCAGTGAAGGGAAGCAACATATGATCATGCTTCCGTGATTTAATTTACATTGGCAGCTGCGTTTTGAACCTGAAGCTGTGTAATCATGTCTTTGCCAAAGCATCTTAACACTGCATACAGTAATTCAGACGTAAGGCCACGAGAGCATGAATCACTCTTTGAAGAACAGTAACAGAAAGAGACGATCTGATTCTAAATATACTGATTCGATACTGATTCTTGGAGTTGGGCCTTCCTATAGGATAGATAGAAAAACCGTATGACTATTGAATATGTCCAAATTGGACCTAATTCCACACTACACTTCCTTGGGTCCTTTTAGGGTCCACACCTGCCGAGTGTGATGTAGATCATGTAACCGGTTCTCAGTATATGCAAAGGACACATATGCATTTCAAATGTACAAATCCAATTTGAATAAAGGTGAATTAAACATGCAATCTTGAAAGACAACATACATTGTGTATTCTCAGTTGACGTGTGCTATCAACTAATCATTCAGAATATTTGAGCTAAAACATGGGATCCGTCAGAAGTTTAAGAGAAGGCTTTCTACGGTTCCTTGTCTGAAAGCTATTAATGAAATCATCCCTTTATGCAAGCCACCGAGTGCACTGCTACGTAAAGCAATTGTTTTTCAGGATGTTATGTAGTTTCCATAGTCTGATAAAATCTGGACAATCTCTCTCCACAGTAGCGAACTGTGCTTACATTGTGCAGATATCTGGGTCAAAGCAGGAGAAGACAATGCGTCTCTTTCCTCCTTTCTGCAGAACACAGGACAGGATGATGTCTAGGAAGGTATTCATTTGGAAGTATGACGACAAGTTGTCATACCATGTCCCGTCCTGCCAATAAAAAGCATCAACCTCATAAGTTAATCAAGAAAATGCATTTGTATTTGACATTCTGATAAATAAAAAGTGCTGCTTATTCTCGTGGAGACACCACAAGCCTTATTTATTGAGCAAATGATTATGTCTTTGACCCTATTGTCTCAGTATACCAACCTTCAACTGGCAAATCCATTTGAGTTCAATGTTGAACCCTACATTCTCAGGAATAGCTTGGAAAATCTGCAGAAGTAGAGGTATGAAGTATTTACTGTGACGTGACAAAAGACATAAAGGCCACAATGAGAACAGGTAGCTGATGACTCATAAATGACCAATTACATAAAACTGATTACTAAAGCTGTTTAATAGTCATGAACAACAAACCTGTGGGAGTGAGGGGAATGGCTGATGCTCATCAATTTCATCTTCATCATCCTGCAGATCTTAAAAAAAAAATCAAACAGAGTGCTGTTGATTCACCACAAGATTACCTGTTGACAGGTAAGGCTACTAATTAAGGTAACATCACTTTGCTCTAATCATCACTTTACATACAAACCAAGCACAAGGTTTTTCAACATGTCATGCCATTTGGCAGGAAGCGTAGATAGAAAAAACACAAACAATAGGTTTACCTTTGTCATCGTTTCCTTTCATAGCGGAATGAGCCAGCTGTGCAACAAAGCAAAACATACATTAAATGTAATATGTACTACTCTCTATTTATTTTGTTTTAGCAGAGGGATGGAGTAGGACGGGGTGGGGTGACGTAAGCTGCATGTCACAGTTGACGGTTTTAATTATGAACTGGTTTTAGTGCTACAAGTTTATATTTTTATTTCTGCCGAGGAGTTTCTGTTTCAGGTTTGCTATGTGTGTCTGTCAGCAGGATTTTAGAAAAACAACTGGCCCGACTGTCTTGAAACATGAGTAGCATTGGCCAAGAGACAAAAGAAAATATAGAACATTTGAGTCCAAGGACAGAGATGCCCCTGCCACTGGAAAAACTCAATTTATGCTGATGTTTATAGACTATAACCCCTATTGTGGCTGAATGTGAGCAAGCATGTGAGAAAGCTGACTGGAAAAGTTCAAATACAGCATGCCTAAAAAATTTTTTTTTTAAAAAGCACTTTGAAGAATCCACTCATGAGAGGCACACCTTTGGGGCCCCTACAAAGCATGTGTGAGATTTCACTTAAATTCTTCCAGTGGTTTTCGAAATGTTTACGTCACAGGGCTCCTGGGTGTGACCGTTTCTGCTGCACACGTTCCAAAAGGCCTCCAGCATTCCAGAACAACAAAACAAAACGTCTGTGGTTTATTTAGCTACGTTCAATTTTGTTTATTTAGCTTATTTATTTAGCTAGGAGCTACTCTAGCTACTTCTGAGCGACTGCAGGTCCTTTCAGGTCGGCAGTGGTGTACAGCATGGAACCTGAGACTTTATTGCAAAACTAAGTCTATGAAGGTTGGCACGGTGTTTTAACATCTGATTTGCAAATGTGTTCTCTTATGAGAGATGCTATTCAGGGAGCTGAATAATTTTGAGACTGCAGTAGTCACCGAAATCAAAAAGGCTGAGGCATTAACCAATTCAAACTGTTCTCGAGTGATCTGGTAATTGCAAACAGCTAAATAGTATATTTTACCAATAAACCCAAACAAATTGAATGATTTTGCTTCCACCTAATTACCAACTGGGTGTGTAGACATGCAGCTTTGGACAAACATGAACTGAACAAACATGTTCTGCAGATTACTTAGTTGTGTGTGTCTATGTGGGTGTGAGATACTCCTCAGTCCACTCCACCCATATTCCTTGCGGGCCAAGGAGAAATCATTTGTCACCACACCCTTAGAATTCCACGTAAACCTAATGTCGTAGTGTCAGTCACCATTCCAGGTATTTACCTTGAGAAGCTGCAGCTGATCGAATGTCAAGTCTTTGACAGGCACCTCAATAAGCTCCAGAGAATTCTTGTCATTTTTCTGTCAAGTGGATAAAAAGAATTACATTAACTGCTTTAAATAGTATCATATTTTTGTAGACGCTTAGCATTTTTCTAAATGTGAGCTGTGAGAAAGTAGAAAACAAAATCACCAGTAGAAAATATAACAATTCTTCGGGTTTTTTTTATATTAACAATTCATTTTCGTATGTTCATCATAAAGCACAACAGGTCTTTATTTTACCTTCTTGGTGGATATGCAGCAGGACATATCATGGTATATAATGGGAACAGAATCCTTGGAAAGGTGGACATCAAACTCTACATAGGCCGCACCCTACAAGTACACAATTGATACATAGTTAAGCAGGTTTTATTATGTATATACATACAGTACCAGTCAATAGTTTGGACATACCTTCCCATCCACTTGAATGGGAAACTGTGTCCAAATTTTTGACTGGTACTGTATATTCAATCCTCTGTAAAACTTACATGCTTAGCAGCACTTTTGAATGAGGCTATTGTGTTCTCCCTGACTCTCTGGTGCCTGTAAAACACAAACACACAAACACGATTTGTATACATTAAACCACTGCAGGATATCAAGCAGTCTACGCTCCTATGACTGTTATGACTCACTTGGTTTTTGTGCTGCCAGCGCCTCTGTGACCCACATACAGTGTGCTTCTTTTCTTCCAGTACTTGGTGAATGAGGAGCTCATGTCACACTGCATTCCCTGGATGGGTCGGATCACCAGGTAGTCCACTGAAACAAGTGTAACATTTTGTGAACTGATCGTCACAGAAGGACTTTAAATTTAAGACTCGTCATTGTCAACAAATGTGGATTTTTTTTGTGCAAAATCTTACCTCTGACTTTCCCGATGGTCTGTCTGGAATTTCGTCCCATTATGGGAAGTGTGACTACACCGTTGTCCTTACAGCTCTCTGAAAAACACGAGGAGAGGAGGCAAGCTGTGCCCACATATCCTGATTGGGCATCTCCCTGGACTACATTCTCACTTAGGTCCTCCTGTAAACAAATGTACGAATTAGTACAGTTATAGCCAAATGGTACAGATAAATCTAACCATGATGCCTGTTTTCTTCTTCCTGGAAGGTTGAATCAACTGGACCTTCATTGCTTATCAAGACATGGGTTAATCAGAGGCAGTATTCCCAAGAATACTTCCCATCCCCATTACCTCAAAGAACTCAAAGGTAAGCTCTAGGTTGTATGGGTCCATGGTATGGATGATGTATTCTGTCCACCTTGAAGGCTCCAGTGCATACCCACATTCAGGCTGCGAGTGGCGCGACTTATAACCATCGGCACTGATCATACTGATCTCCAGGGTGGTGGCCATCTTCTGCAAAGGTGAAGGACTGAGCTCATCTTCCTCCTCGTCTTCTTCCTCCTCTACACCCTCTAGTGTCAGCTTGATTCTGAACATGTAGGTGAAATACATACGATAAATAATGCGTCAAAACATAAATAAAACTGTACCTTATCTTCGCTTATTATAAGCTAAGTCAGCTAATAGTAGCACTGTAAAAATGCATTGATTTGTCTCATGTTGCTTTCAAGTCAAACATTGTGTTAAATTCAGCCTTGGCAGCATCCCTACCTGAAGCGAGACTTCTTAAATTTCTTCTTAGTGATTGACACCGGAGCCAACTTAGAATAGTGCAGACGGAGGCGAATCTCTGTCTGACATGTCAGCCACCCGGAGTCAACACATTTCACCCCATCTATAAAAAGGGAGGACATCGATATTACGTTGTCAGATGACAGTGTAACCACTTTGATTCTCATGACTACTGACCACAGAGTAGTGTCAGTGACAAGGGCAGGAAGCAAGAAATCTATTTTGTTATGTTAAAACGAACGATCACAAAACATCTGCTGTGCAAAATAGAGGAAGTTGTCCATAGGGAGTTAAAGTTCCTGGACAGATTAAGCAAATCAGTAAGGGCCGCCCACTGCTTCTCAGGAATGAGTTAAAGGCAGTTGGCAGTTTGATTTATTGTCCCTGTTGGGAAATACTTTCCCAACAGGGACAATAAATCAAAAAATATATATCTAAGCAATTTAGTTTTACAGTACTTCTAACTCATTATATACACACTTTAAACCTGCATATAGTAGTTAAGGTAGAGAGTATTTTTACCAAACTTACTATGAATTCCAAATTGTCCATCATCAATATTCTGGTGTGATTCTGCAATAAATAAAAAGTATGTTGAAAACATGATACGGATCTCAACAGTACAAAAGTGGAGGTAAAATCAAACCAGAGCACTTCCTGTATACAAAGAGGAAAAAAAACCTCAGTTTGAAATCTTAAAACAAGATGCTGAATTTAAGCCTTCATTGGTTTGCTCTGAATTTGATTTCCCTCAACTTTAAGAACTGACTAAACAAGACAATGCGTCCGATTCCAAAAGCGCCTACAACAACTCTAAGCATGAACATGTCACTGGGGTTCATTTTACTGATTTAATTTTTATTGAGGTTAATTTGACTAATTTTACTATAAAAAAACCACTCTAAATTGAAAATAAAAGTGACCTCATAGTTGTAGAAAAATTCTTTATTCTAGTAAGGGAAGTGTTTTAGTAGGATTTGCTCAAAGAAACAAAAAAAACAAAGATGAGGTGATGGTCCGAAGTCCAAAAGCTAATCAAGCAGGGTGAATGGCTGAATCTGTTCTTCTAATTAAGCTAATTTTGAATGAGCTTTGTCTGTATTGCACCAACACGATGATGACTTAAAGGTATGCTCCCACTCAACTACATTAGTGATGATAGCTGTTCTGTATAGTGCTAGAGCAAGGATTGGGAAGTCCATAAGGGTTTTGAGTATGACCGTTTTTAAACCAAACCCAACCACAGCTTTTGTTGTTATATACCTGTGGGGCTCATCGTGCGAGGCTGATGATGGGTCTCCCACATATCGACTATCACTTGACAGGGACCACCTGCTCTCTGCAATTCCAATGTTTGGTAAAATGTTAGGTTTTTCAAATCAGATACATTTAACTACTTTTTCAGTCTGGTCACCGAGCTGTTCAGAGCGCGAAAAAAGAATTAGAGCTGGTATATTCACCAATCCCCATCTGGGGTAGTCAGTCACCATGGGTTGAAATCTGAAAAGTCAATTTGTTAGTGAAGAAAACAAATTTGGAAACATATCAGTTAAACATTAAGCTGCTCTCTTATCTGTTATAAAGTCATCATTAGCTATAACAACAACATGTTTGTAGCACCGCTTTTTGGTCTGTCTAATTCACTGATGAAAGAAAAAAAAAACCTTAACTTTATCTACAATTATGGTCCATGAGTTTAAAAAAAACATGTAAAGTGCTCTATTGGTGTGGGAGTACCCCCAATTTCCAAACTTTCGAGCATGACTCAGACAGCACGAATAAATTTGTCAGAATTCTTTAACCTTTCTTTCGAGACCAAAAAGCCCAGACAAGTTTTACCAAGCAAAAGCTTGGACTGTGTGCAATTTACAAGTGGAGGAATGTGAAAAACAACAAATACAAACATGAGGAGGTAGAAGTAGGAGGAAGTAGTAGATCTTTTGTATTGCACAATGCGATCTCACCCATAACTGATAAATTACAAAAATAAAACCCATCAGCAGTACAAGGAGAAAATTCTAACAGAGTGCTATATGCTATCATTTTTTTTTACATTTTCTGTCCCTTGCATTTCCAAGTAACCTAGGTTACTTGGAAATGCCAAGGTATGTTTGCATACATCTACATACAAATGCTTGCAGTGGAGGCTTTGCTTAGCTCACGTGCTTAGATTAGAGCAAGGCAGCTGGCAGTTTGCCCTGAGCTGGCTAGTCCACAATATTGACCTTGCTGTTTTTCTAAGGGACTAAACACAGATAAAGAGGGAGTGACACGCAAATCTTATGAGGGATGGTTGCTTAACCTGGGCAAATCTAGCGCTTTCTAACACACTCTTTCAAAGTCAGTGATAATAACATACTGTACTCGTATAAGCTCTTTCTCCACTTCTTGCAAAGGAATTACAAAGGCAGCAATTGACAGAAAACCTAAAATTATCACATCACAAAATATGCAACAATGCCTTGATGTTGGCTTTGAATTTAATAACACTAATCTTTTTAACAAGCAATGGGTCAAAACATTTCTTTGACAACTACGTGCAAATTCATCTGTAATTTTAAAGGCTATATTATGATAAAGACTGGACACTGTGCTCACCTTTGGCTCCAGAAAAAAGCCTTTGAGGTAGCGATAATTGGAAACAACTCCTTTAGGCACAGTGATGGTTGTAGTCCACGTATTTCTGTCGGGGATTCAACACACACATTCATATTTTATGGCTGAGAAAAAACACATGCTGCCATATGGTAATAGCATACTTATGAAGACTGAGACATTAAGTGAGACATGATTGTACAGTACATAAAACTGAACCTACCCATCTTGACCATCGGGACACAAAGTCACAGCTTTTTGATGGCTCCAGCTTCCCAGGGCTTCACAACTACCAACAACTGCAATCACCTCCCCTAAAAATGTTCAAATTGGCCGGTTAACTGATTTAAAATGTTTGAAACAAAGATGACAGAAATTCATAACAACAGCTACATTTTTAACAACGTTTGCGATGTCTTCTTAATCAATAGAATGCTGACGTGTGCCATAAATCATCTTACGTGTTATCTCCTGGGTAAATGCATAATCTAACAAAATGTATGTACAAATTTCGCAGGAACTTAAAACAAAAACAGGATGTCAATATTTGAAGGGATAGTATAATCATTTGGCAACTCTACACTTCACAAATAGATCATCTATGAAACTAGAACGCACTCTGACAGCACATACTTCCACCATTGCCATTCTTTTACTGTTGTGGAAAGGACATGTTAAAACTCGGATAGTATGTTTACGCCAAGCAAATTCGCGAGTCCTGCTGTAGCAACACCCTGACCCGCCCTACTCTGCCTCTGGTTGTCTTGGTATGACGATGTTTCTCACGGAGGCCTTTCTTTGAAAAGACCTACAACTAGAAACAACATCGAAATACCAAGCCAAACAAAAGCAGGGAAGGGCAGGTTTAAGGCGTCGCCATAACAGGATTCGTAAGTTTGCCAGATTCGTAAATTCATCTCCCTTCTCTATACCATCTGCCGAATGTACCTCAGAATCAAATCACCTTTTCCCCTCCACAAGATCCACATTTCCACAAAATTTCATGATTCTGCTTACAAACGCACACAGAGACAAACAAACAAACAGCACCGATCATTTAAGGTCCTCCAATTCTGATTGGAAGAGTTAAAAATGAGACACAGAGTATAAATTTAAAATCAAATACGCTCGATTTTATTTCCATTTATAGATGTAACTTATTGTTTACTGGAAAATTCCTCGCAATAACAACAGAATCAGGTGGTGAAGATGGGAAGAAGGGTAGAAGGGTCTCTGCAGAGCTCACAATCAGCACAGGAACCCCTCAGGGCTGCTGGTTCAGCCCCAAACGCTGCACCCTGTACAACAATGACTGTGTCTTCACCCAGGACAAGTATGTCATAATTAAATCAACAGATGTCACAACTGTCCTGGGGCTTATTACAGGAGAGGATGAGTCATCGTACAGGGAGCTGGTAAACAAAATCAATATTGCCTTTGGAGAGGAAAACAACTTCGTCCTCAACATAGACGAGACCAAGGAACTAATCATGGACTGCAGGAGGACAGCTTCCCCTCTGCAGCCTCTCACCATCAAGGGGACTAAGGTGGAGCGGGCTGACAGTCACAAGTTTCTGGGTCTTCAGGTAACGAAAACCCTGAGCGGAGTTGAAAATACTATGGCCATAGTGAAAAAAGCCCAGCAGAGACTACATTTCACCAGGTTGCTAAAGAAGGCCAGACTCAGCTGTCGCTCCCTCGTCCAGGCCTACAAAGGACTCATCGAGAGCATTCTGTCCAGAGGCATCACTGTGTGGTTTGGAAACGCCACCCAGTTAGAGAGAAAGGATCTCCAGCGAGTCATAAAAACTACAGAGAGGATCATAGGATCTGACCTCCCCTCCATGGACACACTATATACACAACGCTGCAGGAAGAAAGCACTGAGCATGCTGAAGGACAAACACCACCCAGCTCACTCTGTGTTTCAATGGAAAAACTCAGGATATAACCTGAGACATTCCAGGCCGGACAGTATCATCGCCCATAAGACACGTTTCCTAAACAGCTTCTTTCCAGCCAACATCAGACTCATCGCAAAAGACATAAAAGAGGGAAAGAAATATCACATTCCTCACCTCACTCCCACCATAGCTTTTTCATAAGATCATAGACTGATATTAGCATCTACCCCATCCCCCCCTCATCTACCTCATCTACCTCTCCCCTTTTTGAAGTGCAATAATGTCGTATCTCTGAAGTGCAATAACATCTCTTACACATATCAATTGTTTTGTTTGGGTTTCTCTGTTTATTAACCCCTTTTTTTTAAACTCTTAAAAGTTTTTTATTATTTAAATTTTTTGTTGGCTCACATTTAAAAAATGTTTGCACTTGACAGTTATGTTCCGTGCAATAAGTGTTTGCCGTGTGTGTGTGTGTGTGTGTGTAAAATATGTGAATATTTGTTTTTGGTTTGGTTTTGGCTGCTCTTTCCTTTTCTATTCTGCACTCCATTGACCCGAGAGTTTTACGGCACCAAGGATTCCAGTGTACCTGTACTGTCTGTGCAAATGGCAAATGAACCACTTTGAATCTTGCGAATCATTAAAAAAAAAAATCCAGGATCTGCATTAGAATCCAAGTCAGGCCAAAATCATATAAATTCCCCCTTTTTACCTTGACAAATTTTTATGGAACTCTGTTGATAAATTTTTAAGACATTTTTGTACAGGCAAACAAAAACTGGTGTTCACCGAGTAAAAAGCAAATAGCATGATATTGCAAAACATTTGTACAACACAGCAACTTTAAGTAGAGTAGGGTAAAGATCACGTCCTGTGTTGAGTCCTTCATCCTAAATTGTGTGTTACAGTCAAGTTTAACATACCTGGGGATGTCTCTCCTCTAACAGTCAGAGTCACCTGAGTGGTCTCCATAGCTGACTGGCACAAAGAGATTGGCGGCAAAAGAAGCTGAAACACATCAACACAAATGATGGTGTTGATAACATTAACTATACAGAAGAATATTACAATCATGCGTAATTGCAACCAATCTCTGAATTGGTTCCTGGGACTGTTATCAAAATCAATTTTTACTAACTAAAATAAGATTAACTTTAATGAATAATGAGCGTAATAGCAACACCGATACGTAAGAACTGAGGCGAGGAAAACCACGAATTTAACAGCTGATGGTTACATTACCTTTTGGATTTTGGCAGCTATAGGCTGTTTTTTTTAGCCTCCAATATGAAGAACTCACAGTGAAACGGCTTCGCTCATACTGCAGATTCAGGAGCTTAACCGAGCGATTTGTCCACCAGGGATCATTGTTGCTATCAATAACACAGCGAATATAACAATGGTAGCGGCAGACGACCGAAAACAAAGGATAACCTCTTCTTCTGTGGTATTTAGCGTCAGTCCGCATCCAAGGAATTGTATTACTGCCACACAGGATAACCAATAGCCATGAGGTTTTTTAGTAAATATCAATACGCGCCGGGTTTTTTCTCAATGAAAATATAACTTCCGGTATATACTTTCAAAGTAAAGGATTCCACATACTTTGATGTAGCAACAAGTGAAAGATGCAGATTCAGTGCTGTTATATGTAGCGGTGCATCAAATAAATATTTTAAGTTATGTTTAATTGCACTGAGGGCATGCGCCGGGCATCTTGAAAATCCTCAATGTCTCTCAGATACTTTCATAGTCTCGAATAATTTGCAGGTATTTAGTGCTTTTACTTTGCAAGTATCATTTTAATATTTCTCGTCGTGTTTTGACTTCCGCTGACTGCTTGGCAGAGCTGGTTCTAACCGCCCCGCTCCAGATCCTACTTGCGTCATGCAGTCACAACTGTACTATTGAGTATATAGTGTTGAGCGCACGTTTTATCCCAGAATGTAAACATCCAGGAAACTCGCACCGTCTTAAGAATATATTGAACCCAAGATCTTGGTGGTAACGGAAGACAGCACAAGCATAACTTTTGGCTTGTTAGCCCCATAATGAATAGCAGTACTCGAATAAAATTCGCTTACGTAGTCTCATCCGTCGTCTCTCGTCTACCATACTGTATAGTAGAAGAAATCTGCATGTGAATGCAGGTATCCGTTTTAAGACAATGGATTCCAAATTAGCCAAAATTGCACTTTTAGGTCAATATCTACGGTAAAACAACGTCAGCATCCATATATTAGAATTGCTTCGTTTTCATGTTGTTAGTATGTGCGACCAAACAACATCGGACATAATCTTATATTTGACATTGCGTGGCAATAAGGTAAAAAAACGTGAACATACCGTCTGCAGATAACGACATAACGCATTACATTTGCAGTAAAAATGACACTTGTTTTTGAGGTCGTGGGAGGACACGTCATTTATATGGGGGGGGTTTCGACCTTGACGTCATGAACACCGTATCTTCGACTTTTGACCGAAAACATCTCCATAAGTTGGTAATTTATTTTTTAAGTACACAAAACGGGGTCATGTCTAGAAGGAAACTCTTTCTAAGAAAGCACAAAATTGCATAAATATTTGATAATGTGACTCAGTTGGCTGAACAGGGAGGGATCAGATGACGTAGCTCAAATTCAGACTTAAAGAGTTGAGGAGGTCTTTGCCGTCAACACTTTTACTTAAACCTTTCACCAACATACTACGACGGAGTATTAGGGCCACATTGACAAAAAAATAAAAAATAAAAATAAAAGATTACGAGAATAAAGTCGAAAAGAATCGTTTTACTAGGAAACAAGTAGCAATTTTAGAACAAAGTCGCAATTTTGCGAGAATAAAGTCGTAATTTCTGTCTACACATTAGAAGGGGAAATATCAGAGGAGTGTCGCCATCGTCAAAATGAGGGAAGTGGAGCATCTGGTTAAGCTTTACTTTGATATAGGTCTGACAAATAAAGAAATATTGAATCTTTTGGCACATCAACACCACTTAATTATAACCATCAGGACTTTGAAAAGGTTGTGTAAGAAACTGGGTCTGTTCCGAAGAAAGAACCAAACTTGGAGGAAATCATCTGTTTTGTGGAGCAGGAGATGGCTGGCAGTGGTCAACTACAGGGCTATCGTTGGTTGCATCAACCTGCTATTCAAAAGGGTTTCGTGGTTTCGCAAGAAACAGTCGGATTGGTCAATAAGATGTTGGATCCTGAAGGAGTAGAACTCCGGCGAACTCGGCGTCTCCGGTGGCGACAGTACAACTGCAGAGGTCCCCACGCCTTATGGCATATGGACCCATATGATAAACTATAACCGTATGGTATATGTATTAATGGCTGCATTGACGGGTTTAGTCGTCACATAATGTGGATGGAGGCTTACAGCACAAACAGTGATCCCAAAGTAATTGCCAACTACTTCATAAGCACAGTGACCGTCATCGGAGGCACTTATTCTCGTACAATAACGACTTTTATCTCATAATTTCACGACTTTATTCTGGTAAACTTACGACGTTATTCTCGTAAATTTACGACTTTATGGCTACTACACTGACTCAGCAGGGTTAATTTATGGACTAGTGCATGTGATGAATTATGTGTCAGGGTGATGTCAGTTGTCTTTATTGAATTATTGAATGTTGACTGCCAGGATAGCCACAGCTGAGGCAAATGAGCTGCTCCACTGGATGCAGTGCCTTGCTCAAGGGAACTTCAGCAGTGGGTAAACAATTCTAGTAGGCTTACAATCGCTGTCTTATCAGCAACTGATTGTCTATAATAAAATACAAGCCTATTTGAAGATACAAATAAAATCACAGACAATTTTAATAAGACAAAAATAAAATACATAATATAGACACAACAATAAAAACAGATTGGCTTCAGTGCAAGTCAGAACTGGTAGGCAGAAGATGTCTTTTTAATCACATATTGTTTTGTTTTTTGTACTCATGACAGTGCAAAACTTTTCTCTGGGAACATTCAACAGGAGGGGCTTTAGACAGAATTATGATACTGTGAGGTTTAGGTAGACCAATTTATCAACCTTTTGTAAATGATTCTGCTGAAGAAAGATCTTTGACCACAGACATCCGCTTGTTTCAGTTTCCTCTGCATACAATTCAGTTAATAGTTCAATTCAATTCAATAAGTTACGGCTTGTAGCCCCCTCCAGTGTTGAAATGAAAGTAATGCACCATGTCATAGAGGGAAATAGAGGACAGAAACATTGCAGTATAGATGAAAAAAAATCACTTTTCCATAAAATACACCTTTAAGACCTCCTCACAGTTCAATTCCTCAGCATACAGGTAATAAATATTGAAACAAAATGATATAAATGCTGCACTGAGTCTGATGAATTAGGGATTACACGTCCCTGTTGTTTTGGATAAGACACTGCAGAGTACTAATGAGTGCAATGAGAATGATAAGGCTTTTCATTTTGGGTTGTACTGTTCCTTAAAGTAGCCTGTCTCTATTTCTTCTCTGGCTTTGTTAATTAACACCAATGGGAGAAAGGGGCAGGTCTCAGGGTGGGAGAGAATTATCCATTTGATCTGGGAAGATGCTGAAAATCTTTGCTCTGGATGATTCAAGCATGAAAAGTTTGGAAAAGTAACATGCTGTCAGAGTGTGTACATGGGCCCCCATTGCTCTGATGTCTGTAACTGGATCACTGGGCTGAACTGGCAAGAACAGAGGGGAGGGAGAGGCATACAGTATAAGGGCCTCATGAAAGAGTAAAGGAAACACAGAGAGAGAGTAATCATGATGAATGAAAAGAGACTGCACCATTATTAATATTTTAGGCTATTTCTCAATACCCAGCAGTGGTTTCATTGTAGATATCATTTACCAATCACATCCTGCTAAACTCATTCATTTATGTCCATAGTTTTCTGTATATGTGTCTCTGTAATGAGATGAATTATGGAGGAAATTTTCAAAGAGGCTGCAGCAAAATTACCAGATTTGACTACTTCTCCAAGCAAACAATTATATCAATGTTGGTTCAAGTGTTTGGATTTAATCACTGTCTGAGTTTTCTTTGTGTTGAGTGGTGCATGAGTCAGATTTACCTCAGCCTGGAAAGCAATAGTCAGAATGTTCTTGTTCACATCAAGCTTAATTGCGAGAGCCAGCTTTCCCCTATAGTGTGCTGATTCATTCAGCAAACCCGTGTCCGGAAGTATCAGATAAACCTGCATGCCACTGAGCTCAGGAAATGAAAAGACCTGAATGTTACGGCCAACAAAAATAGTTCAAGGCTTAGCCTGGCTTAGACTGTTACTGTTACTATCAAAAGCTGGTTGTGTGAGTGCATAACACCAAGTTTCCTACTGTATATTGTCTGATCTCATGTTCTGACTAGGAACACAACGATTCCCACTCTGTGTGCAAAAATTTGTCAAGTGTTGTTTATATATTGGCACCTATTTTGTGGAATGGTGAAAGACTTCATTCTCCTTTCTCCTGTGATGCTTAAATAATAATAACCTGAGCATAGAAAAATAGCAGTTTATATTAGAATTCCAGCCTACAAGACTCAGAAATAATATCAGCTGTCTACAGTACATGCTCATGTATATTGAAGTTTTCAAATAACAATCACTCATGTGAATGAATGTGGGTACTGTAAATGAGATCAGCTGAATGAATATACTGTACTTGAATGCATGGATTAGGAGTGTGTAGAGCAGTCTCTCACATTTGCCTGCAGTATGAATCCCATATACTGGTCATTAATACACAGTCTCTCTGTCACTCTGTCTTTATTTCTCTCACCCTGCTCTCTTACAGTAACTCTATTTATGGTAATAGTTATGTCAAAAAGATAAATTCAACATTCGAAAACCTTCGAAAGTCTACAGTAGATCTCGAGTGCCTGATGGCCTGGAGTGAAGATGATAATGTATAGATTTCAAAAATAGATAGATAGATAGATAGATAGATACTGTAGATAGATAGATAGATCTAGATCCACTCCCGGGTTCTTCCTTGCTACACACCCAACCTTTGTAAAAAGTTTTGGGAAAAAAGTTTGGGGAAAAAAGCTGGATCAGCCCTTTTATATGGTTCCACTTCAAAATTCAGTGGATTCTTCTATGTCATATTCCCAACCCTCCTACCAAGTTTCATGAAAATCTGTCAACTAGTTTTTGAGTAATCCTGCAAGACAAACAAACCAATGCTGGCAAAAAACATGACCTACTTGGTGAAGGTAATAACATTACAGCGGGCAGGAAACCATCACCCAGTGGTCAAAATGGGCCTAGAGGAAAACTGATGGCTCCACAGATCAAAGCATTACCCAGAATCCCACCTGGCTGTCAGCACTGGTAAGACAGAGGAAATGAATACAGAGAGAAAGAGATGAAGGCATGGATGGTAAAGAGGAAGATTGAGAAGATGTGTTATCTCTTTGCTTTTGCCAAGGTAAACACAATAATAGCTAGAGGGTTGCTGCTGTGGGTTTTAAGCAGCTGCAGTGTGAAGATAGGGCTGTGTGATAATAAATGTATCTAAAGGCAAAATTTAATTTCCTCTGAAAGAGGAGAATGAAGAGTGATTATTCTAGTTAACTGTCTGTGGGTTGTGGGAAGATTTCTGAGTAATGGTGGAATATACAAACTTTGATTGTTTAGTAGTTCTTATTTGACATTATTTGACGGATACAGTTCATCCTCAGACATTAGTACTTCTCTCTGTGTGGTTTGGCTAGAAACAATGAAAAAGAAATGGTTTACACATCAAAATTAAACCCACAGCTGTTAGTTTTGCTACATGTAAGACAGTAAACAAATAAATGCATGATAATAAATACAAATAATGCATTAATCAATGTGCATAAGAAACCTTTAAAATCAAATAAAAGTGGTGATCAGACTTTCATTCTGCATTTATGTATTGTTTTTCTTATCTTATACTGTCATCCAAGTCAATTAATGCAACAGACCAATGTTTTAATTAAAAAAATAAAACAAACAGTGATGGATAGGGCAAAGAACCCTGATAATGATACTTAGTCAGAAACAACAATGTGACCTAAAAAGAGAGGCAGATCCTATTTTTAGCATTTTATTTTACTATACCATCTCTAATCTCTCAAATTTATCAATATCCCCTGTCCCCTTCACCAGTTGCTCACTCCCATGGCCCTGCAACAAATTGTTGTCCTCAGACCTGTTATGAGTTCTGTGCCCCTTCCTTGGGAAAAAAGGGACGTAACGAACCCAAGACTGGGATGACAGGAATGAGGTTATGCCAAATGGGAGGTCATACAGATCTTCAGTTTCCAAGGGGTCACTTAAGCCCTCAAGATGTTTTACATTGCCCCAGGCTTGGAGGCCACGCTCACGTTTGGTCCCTAAGGGAGATTATTAGAAAGACTATTTGAAGAGAGTTTTACACCACACATTGCTTTAGAATAACACAAATAACATTAACAAATGAAAATGTGTGCTTTGATTAATGATTAGATATTAGTGGAGAACAAAAACACAACTGACAAAAAAAAATGCATTCCCGGAAGCCACATGGAGCTGCTGTAAAGCTGCCATGTGCACTGAATACAATTTATTTTCACTTACAACCTTCCACTTACCACGAATTGTGTTATCTAGGAAGAAGCCAAGGAATCCCCCTACAAACATAGGCGTGGTCAGCAATATGCGGAATACTTGGTCAACCACTGTAACACCTGAGTTACACACCAAGGACAAGAGAGAAAAACATCTGAGTGCCGTATAGTGAATATACCTCAAGCATTTTTGTTGTCATAATGAATAACTGAATAGTTTCATGTCAGCAAGTCTTAGCTGAGGTGAAAGATATATATATAAAAAAGTGATTAAATTTCCTGGTTGATTATACCTGTTTTGATGAAATCAGGATTCTTTATTATCCAATTTGGAATGCTGAGTGCAGAAAAAATGGAAAAACCAAAAATAAATGTATTCCTGGAGGAATTCATGTCTGTGGACTGTAAAATGAGATGTGTCAGTAAATTCATGAGTAGTATAAAAGCAGTCAGAAGAGTTCTGGGTGAATATCAAATCATATTTCATGCTGTTGTTTACCTGCAAATTAGAAATGCCTGTTGCAGTTATGATTCCAAACATGACTAGAAACATCCCTCCAAGTATGGGGCCAGGAATGGTTGTGAAGACGACTCCAATTTTACCCATTATCCCCGTCAAAATCATGAAAATTCCACAGAGAAGAATCACCGCTCTGCTACCCACCTGTCACATAACCAGGTAGTTTGAAATATGAAATGTATATATACATATATATATATATATATATATCCCCATAAATATAGAATATGTAGCTAGGTGGAGAGAGGCTTGATGCGAGAACTGTGAGTGAACTCTGAGTGAAGAGACTATCTCTCCACCTTGTGGTCGCTCAGAATCATGACGCGCACTGGTGCTTTACATAGAGTTTGCATGTGGCCATGTAGGCCATATTTTATACTTTCTTACACACTCAATCATAATTTCATACAAACACAATCATACTGACATACACACACTACTACACTCTCTTACATGCACAATCATGCACTGTAAAATGTAAGATTGAATTTAATTAGAAATACTGAGTTGACCTAACTCAGTTTTTATCAACTTGTTAATGACGCTCATTTTATTTTAGTTACTTTGGAATCAACAAAACTGTCAAACTTAGTTTGCTTGAGTTTGGTTCATTTAAACAAACCTGGGAAGTTGCTTTCTGTTCATACTACTTTCTACTTGTACTCCACTACTTCTCATGGGAAACAGCCCTTTTTTAATGTGAGAAAAGTTGGATAAATGGTACTTTTGTTTTGTAAAACTCTACTCAGCTTCTAAAACCTTTAATTCACATTCAGATCTGTTACATGGAATGATCTTAACAGTTGTGGCAATAGCACCCACCAGAATAGATTCTCATGTACTTTATTGTTCTGCAGCTGTGCTGTTCAATGTTGGGTAGCTGACGTTTTTTGCCCATGTAAAAATAAATGCTTAATGACTGTAGTTTTGCATAATGGGTAAATAGATACTGTCCTGTGTTGGCGGTAGGCGGGTGGAGTTTCCCAGCATACCTTGAGACAATGTGTTTGAGGCCATAAGCCCAAATAACCTGTGTTTAAATGTGTACTGAATAATAATTAGTTCTTTAGAAATATTTCTATAGAAAATGGTTTGTTATCCAACACCATTGCATCACGAGTTAATAAGTCTCTCACACGGTTAGTGACGTCCCGCCTGGGTGATGCAAGAGGGTGATAAAATAAAGTAGTGTGATGTACTGTAATAACAAGCACTCCAGAGCAAAAAGCAAATAATTTTGTCAAATTCATGCACTAAGAAATTTCAGCATGCTACAATACTTTTTAGGGCATTGGTAGTTTAAGTTATCATAATAACAGTAAGCAAGCTAATTTACGGCCTGCCTGATCTGAACCCGAGTGGTGCTCAGTGATTGGACTTCTGTGATAGTCATGGTTTGTCCATAACAAACACCATGTTCAAACATAAGGGTGTCCCATAAGTGCACTTGGCACCGGGAAGCTGTATGTTCTGGACACTCGGGTGAAAATAAATGTTGAATGACAGTTGAAAGAACCACTGTCGTTTTGCATAATGGGTAAATAGATACTGTCCTGTGTTGGCGGTAGGCGGGTGGAGTTTCCCAGCATACCTTGAGACAATGTGTTTGAGGCCATAAACCCAAGTAACCTGTGTTTAAATGTGTACTGAATAATAATTAGTTCTTTAGAAATATTTCTATAGAAAATGGTTTGTTATATAACACCATTGCATCACGAGTTAATAAGTCTCTCACACGGTTAGTGACGTCCTGCCTGGGTGATGCAAGAGGGTGATAAAATAAAGTAGTGTGATGTACTGTAATAACAAGCACTCCAGAGCAAAAAGCAAATAATTTTGTCAAATTCATGCACTAAGAAATTTCAGCATGCTACATGCTATGTTTAAGTTATCATAATAACAGTAAGCAAGCTAATTTACGGCCTGCCTGATCTGAACCCGAGTGGTGCTCAGTGATTGGACTTCTGTGATAGTCATGGTTTGTCCATAACAAACACCATGTTCAAACATAAGGGTGTCCCATAAGTGCACTTGGCACCAGGACGCCCTAGGTCGTAGGTCTATGATCCAGGCGGCTGCCTGGAGCTGTTGCCGTAAGGTTGTGGGTGCCGGTCACGGCGGTAATCCCAGAACCCGGTGGTGGACACCAGCGGTTAGGGAAGAAGTCAAGCTGAAGAGGGAGTCTAAAATAAAAATGAGTGTTTTTAACAAGTTGATAAAAACTGAGTTAGGTCAACTCAGAATTTCTAATTAAATTCAATCTTATATTTTACAGTGTATGAGTGTGCATGTAAGAGAGTATAGTAGTGTGTGTGAGAGAGTATGATTGTGTCTGTATGAAATTATGATAGATTGTGTGTGAGAAAGTATAAAATATGGCCTACATGGCCTCTCATACACAGCTGGTGTGTCTTACGAAATTATCCACATCATCTGTCAGCTGGGGACGAATCCCCACGCATATGAAATAAGTAACTGGGTGGAGAGATAGTCTCTTCACTCAGAGAACCTACAGTTCTGTTCTTTCACACTGAAAACCGCCTAGTCATGAATTTCCTATTGTTGTCTGTCTGTCCCTCATCTGGCAGAGCAGGTAGCACACAACAGTAGGTTTACCAGAGCTTATTTGTTGTGAACACCTGCTTGCTGTTGCTTGAAAACAGCCTAGTTCTAAAATCAGATATTAACTCTTCCTCTATTGTCTGTCTATCCCTCAGCTGATGTTGGAATGCTGGGCAGGTAGCATACCAAAAGCTTCAGTAGAGTTGTTATTATTATTATTTTTTTATGAAAACAGCCTAGTTATGAAATCATGCAATAAGAATGAATATTAAACTGCAGGGTTTAATGTCAATATGATTTTAGGCATCTTACCTTGGTTATACCCAGGGCAGCAACATTCTCACTAAATGAGGTCATGCCATTGCCTGTGCCAAAGGCCCCTGCTAACATACAGCAGAGCCCTTCAACACCAATGCCCCGGCTGATGGCGTGGTTGGGGGGAGGAGGGGCCCCTGCCAACTTGGCACATGAGTGGTAGTCACCAACAGACTCTGTCATGGAGCATATTATTCCAGACATAATTGCCAATACACCTGCCAGATTAACAATTGGCATGCCCCACTGACCTGAATGAGGATGCAAATATGTTATTACTGAAACATTTATAAAATGATGTAAGTACTTTCAGTGATGTTGAGAACATTTGATTCTACTACACATTTGTCCCCTTGTCTTATGCTATGAATTGTGTATTAAAGATGTATTGAAGATAAGAAAATTTTAAAAATGAAATATATATATATAAACAATAAAGATATGTTGACAGCAGTCTTGTGAATTCACCAGGATATGGCACTGTGAACCAGGAAGCCTCATTGATCACATTTCCCTTCACATCAGTCCGGGCCAGGTGGCCATATTGGTCTGGATTAGATGGCAGGACATCATAGATGGTGAGGAGGTAGCAGACTAACCATGAGATTGTAATGCCCAGCAGTATCTAATTGTAGAAAAGGTCCCAAAGTGAAATGTTAGTGTTTTTATATACCATTACCTATTTGTCACCTCTATTAGTTACTGTATTTGTTAATTCACTGCTAGTAATGTTACTGGGGGAGCCACTCCAGTGTACACAATGTGACTGAGATAATGCAGTTAAAAAAGGGAGGTAATATTTCAGTGGGTCGTCGAGTGATTAGCTATGTTTGTGAAGTGCAATAACCTTCTTGCAAGCGGACTGTGCGTGAATTAAATGCAGCAAGTATGTATCTTTTTTGTGGTTTTGTATTTCCTTGTGTTGATACAGCTGTAGATGGGTTTTGTTCACTAATCGGATGAAAATTCGGACCTGGGGGGATCGCCATGGGATCACTGCGCTAATTATCTCTGGTAACATATACATGTAACTAGTTTATGGCCCTCAGCTCACTTGACTCAGAACATTACAGGATATTAAAAATGTATAGATTTCAATGCCAGTTCATAAATCTATTACTTATTAGTACAGATAACGGTTTTATGGCTGACCTAAAATACGAAGAGGTAAGTGTTAATTATCATTACCTTTACTGTTATTTAGACTTAGTGAACTCATTACATTACTGCTGGTTTTCCACAATAAAAGAATCCTGTTGGTTGTTTTTTGTTATTTCTCTCTGTAGAAAACAACAGCCAGATGTAAAACCTACCGTCTGTTGTTTCATGACTACTGGGATATTTATGTATGTCTTTTAACAACCAGCTTGGTTCTTTATTTCATACTCTAGATGATTTGGCCTTAAGTGGTGTTCTGGCTGATAAACCGGGTTGAACCTAGCAGCACAGATGTAGCCCAGACTAAACATATACCTATACCTCCATTACACAAATCAACATCTAATATTAGTTAATATCAGTGTCAGTATTTCTAGGTTGCCATAAAATTCAAAAAAATGTTTAAAATTATGTAGAGTATAATGAAGATTACTATAGTCCAAAACATACAGGCATTGCTTGGAAGACATAGAACTTCGAGGTGTGAAGTTTCTTGGCTGTGCTATATGCAGGAAGTGGGATTGGTATGAGACGGAGGTACTGGGAGAACAGGATGATCAGCACTGTTGTCCTGTGTGTATGAGAAGAAATGTCATGATCATCATGATGCATAATTAGAAATTGATATAATTCTTGACACAGGTCAGTGATAAAAACCATTCCCAGAAATCTCACTTGCCAAATCTATAGAGCTTTGGCTACATGCTACAGCATTACCACACATAATTGAGTTTTTCATGTACTGTAATTCTAAAATGAGACCTAATGAGAGACAAGATCAGTGGTAAATCTGTAGCCTAATACTGCTGGTTCACACTGCAAAAACATTTTACTCCCAATTGGGCAAAAGAGGCATTCATCGTGTTTTTAAGTGGTTACATACATAGCCGAAATTCCCCAGTGGTCGCCAGCTTTGGTCCCGGCTGAATCATACATTGACAGGCCTATTAGACAGACTGTGGGCGCAATGGTTAAGGGGCCAATGAAGCGCATCAGAAAGCCAATTAGGCCAGAGAAACCAACCAGGATCTGGAGGAGAGAGGCCACCATGATAGAGCCCTGCAGCTGTGGACAGGAACACAATGAGAAAGATCGTAAGCGTTGTCATCACTCTTTATTTGGCGAGGGATCAACTGTAACAACAATATGATTGTTTTTTTCCTGGAGCATGTGTGCGAGGATGAGAGAGAGAAGATACAAAAGAATGGGAGAGCAATGTCTCCCGAAGGTACAGAAACTGCGACAACAGCATATAAAGGTGCATTATGCAATCAGAAACAGTGGTGTGTCAACAAATAAGAAAGAAACTGTTCTTTTTTTTATGATGGCCTGGATAGCATTCTGAGCACTATTTCAAGCCAAACTATCATCAAATATAGAGAGATGCAGTCCACGAAGACGATGACAATACAACATAGGTATGTCATGAAAAGATCTTTCGTGCGTTTGCAAAATTTCAATGTGAAACCAAAACTAACCAGAACAAACGCAAAAAGCTGAACCTTGGTTCGGACCTTGGTCCGGACTTTCAGGTGTGAAAGCGCCCTTATTTATATCAAAAGCTGTGAATGTTGTTTGCTGTGAATGTTTGTTTTGGCTCACTGTTCTCAGGCGGGTCTGCCAAACTTCTATAAAGAGAGGTGAGGTGGTGTTGACCAGACTGGCGTTCTGGGTCCAATCTGGGCACTTCCACTCTGGCGTGGACAGCATGGCCATTGCAGGGGTCAGCAAAGCAAATGAACCCCCTTGAATGATGGGTAGCCTTAAGTGTGACACAAAAGTAAACAATTCTCTGTTAGGCAAAAATGCAAATCATTCATTGATAAATGAGTCCAAAACAAAGCAGATAAAGGACCCAACATGTCTTCTGTAATATAATACTATGAAACAGAGCAATATGTGACTGGTTAGCTTGCATTTAATGGACATTCACATACTGAATCCATTCTTGTGATAAGGTTAGCCAAGATCGTACGTGCAATAACGTCAAGTCAGGTCAGGTCAGGTCAAGTCAGTTTTATTATATAGCGCCACACCACAACAAACAGTTCATTGCAGGGCTGATGATACTAATAATGATTATAGTAATTACGATGATGATAGTGACAAAGACGATAATTTCAGTAGGCGTATCTAATCATAGTCCATGGTAAACTGCAGGGTGAGTAAGCTCAGGGGAAGAAGTCAAACTAGTAAGACGCATTTAGGTGTGTTGGTGCTGGACTGTTAAGGGCTTTGTATGTGAGAAGAAGAATTTAAAATCCTATTCTGGATTTTAAAGGGAGCCAGTGTAGAGTTCTGGTCAGTACACATGCAGCTGCATTCAGGATCAGCTGGAGAGTCTTTTATTGACAGATTTATTGTGACAGCCTGATAATGGGGAATTACAATAATCCAACCTGGAAGTAACAAATGTCTAAAGTATCTCTTAGTGAGCCTGCAGCACTATCAGTGAGATTATCAATTTGGGATGGACTGGTTAGCATAGGAGTCCTCTGTTATATTGAGTCATGACATGGAATTAAGTGCTGATGGAATCACTAGATTTCCAGTGTACACACTTTTTTCTAGCGGCGTGCAATCGAATAATACAAATTCAAAAGTTATTAAATAATGGTACGACAGAATAGGATTTTATGGACTATTAAATGTTCAATTTCAATGCCACATGTCAAAACAAGGTCGAGGGTGTGATTAAAACAGTGAGTGGGTTTATGTACACCCTGACAGAAGCCAATAGACTCTAATAATGAGATGAATGTAAAGCAAAGACTATAATTTTCTATGACTACATGAATATTAAAATCACTCACAATAATTACTTTATCTGTTTTAAGGACTAAACTTGATTGGAACTCTGAGAATTCAGCCAAATGATTTGAATTGAAATTTGAAATTTGAATGAGTTTGTTTTAGTTTTGGCTGAGGATCTACTAATAAGCTCGAGTTGAAAATTGCTGCAACCCCACTTCCTCCATCAGTGTCTGGAGGAAAGCGAGCATTAGTATGAGTAGCGGGGTTGGATTCATTTAGAGCTAACGTATTAGTTATGATGCAGCCAGGTTCTAGTTAAACATAATAAATCAATCTAATATTCTGATATGAAGTCATTTACTGGAACAGCGTTGGATGCCAGAGATCTAATGTTCCAGAGTCCACATTTTATTCTCCTGTTATTTTGAAATGGTCCACTAGGGGTGTTAAGTTTTTTATCAGATTTTTATGTGAAACTGCTCCTCTTTTAATATTTGATTTCAGTCATTTCAGTGGTCGGGTGACAGACACAGTCTGTGTGGGATTTTGGCTGGGTAACTGCTCTAATGGAAGCACAGAGACACGTGTAGGACTGCAACTCTGCCTCCTGGTCTCAACTCTGTGATGTGTTGGATCACTAATACACTTGGTCAGATTTTTAGCTATGAGAGCTGCTCCATCCAAAGTGGGATGAATGCCATCTCTCCTAATAAGACCCGGCCTTCCCCAGAAAGTCTTTCTGGACACCACCTCCACAGCCAGCGGTTGAACAATGACATGCGGCTGACCATGTCATCGCTGGTCTGATTTGGCAGGGGCTCAGATAAAACTACGGAGTCCGACATAGTTTTAGCAATTTTGAGTGAGAGGCTTTCTTCTACGGTTTACAGCCGTGCTAGAAGCATTTATGCATAGCATTGCTCCGAAAGGCTAATATACAAGCTTATATACTCACTATGACGTTACAAACTCCCACAAACCACAATCTCACACAATGCCTGATATCAAGTTTAACCAAAGTATTGAACCTATCACAGTATTTCTCAATTCCCCAGTTAAATACTAGTTCAGCCACATAATTCTACATATACAGTATTGCACAGACCTTTGGTAAAACACTACTTTGACCACATTATTGCACATAGTGAATTATGCCCTAATGATTTTTCATTCAAGGATTTAATCACTCGTGGTATGAAAGACTGTTTTGACCTGTTTCTCGAGAAGGATGGCTGCCGGAGCCTAAAGTCCAGAGGGTTACAGAAGCACCGTAGAACATCTTAAGCATGGTATGATGATGGCTATTTAGCACTATATCCAAAGTTTCTCTCTACTACACGTGTATCTCTTCATCCTTTAATGCTGTTTTGGTCTCCAACAACTCCTGAGGAAAATACCTGGCTCTATCGCCGCTAATTCCATTGAATTTATTCACCAGCTATCGCTAACACTGTCAGCTCCTTGTTTTGTCCTCGTCAGGTAGCATACCAGCAGGCTTTCCATAGTTTTTCCCTCTGAAAACAGCTGCTTGCTGCTGCATGAAAATGGGTTGACAATGAGACTGAACCATGAAGTAAATGTGGTGTAACCAAAACACTGAGCTAAAAAGCTGCATGAAGATGCAGTTGGGTGACACATACACGTACATCCATGTCTGTATGTTCTGTCTGTCACTGTAAGAGCACTCTTCCCTATTAAATTGTTTAATTTATCATCAATGTCAATGTTGCAATTAGTGGAGCGTCAACACTGTAAGAATATAATGCAAGTACAAGAGTAAAAGTAGTAGTTGAGCAGTGAATGCTGTAATGAATTTAAGACATCATCATACTGACCTGACACCAAAGGTGACCTGCAATATGGTGCTCACACCACTCATGAAGAAAACCGTGTTAATGAGACGGCTTTGAATCAGGCTGTCGTGCTGCAGACACAATCCCTCAACAAGAATGAGAGGCGTGATGATCATCCCACCGAATGCTGTCAGGTAATGCTGCACAGGACAGGAACAGTGATGACAAGGATGAATTGTAGGCATTGATGTAACCATTTACAAACTATGAAGGCATTATGAACACAGCGTATGTCATGTTCTCTCTCTGGGTACATACAAGGCAACGAGGGATTACAGTGAGAATCAGTGAACATGTACTCTTGCAATATTACTATGATTATGTTTACATGCTTGCATACACTGTGGGTTGAACACAGAGTTAATTTCACACCAAGAAATTCAAAGAGATCTAATTACACATTCTAATTAATTCTGAAGCCTCGATTCACAACACAGGCAAGAGTGCACCCACCTGAAAGGCGAAAAAGATACAAAGGTACCATGGGGGAACATCAGTCATACAGTAGATTGGTTTATTTGTGTCTTTATCGGACACACAGATGCCCGCAGTTGTCCTTCCATCCTTTCCTCTGAGTTGATCATCAACTTGTTCGTCCATCTGCAGCCCCATAAACAAATGAACATAAGTAGATAACAAACGTTCACCTGGTCACTCAACCAGTGATTGTTATGACTGCACATCAGGTTAATGCAAATTCTACACTGTATTATTCAAAACATCTTAGTATTGTGAAATGGGCATTTTCGGGTAGATAGATGTGGATGACATATCTGTGTTATTGTTTATTGGTTTAAAAAATTGAAGGTTATGAAGCAATAAATTGACCTTTCACCATTGCGTAACAGAATAAATCATTGTTCAGTGTAGTGCAATCCTAACAATTCAACAGGATACAAAACTGAAAGCTTACAGGCTCTGAAATCTTGCGGGTGACACTGTGTAGAGAAAGAATACCTCAAAAAGTCTAGGGCATAGGGCATATTTTACACGAAGAAGTCATTGTACTTACATCAGCTGGAAGATTGTCGAGTTCGCAGCTTTCTCTCCCTGAAATCATTGTAAATGCAGTTGTGCTGGCAAAAGAACACTTAGAGTCTAATCTTGTCTTTGGTGTTCCTTTATTTCAGCATCTGCAGAGACCAGGTAATCTAGAGCAAAGAGCACAAAAAGAAGAGCACGGATTCATCAGGACACCGTTATCCCTAACCAAACACAGATTGTGTGTGTGTGTGTGTGGGTGTGTGTGTGTGGGTGTGTGTGTGTGTGTGTGTGTGTGTGTGTGGGGGGGGGGGGGGGGGGGGGGGGGGGGGGGGTCGTTCCTCAGCTTCAAAGGAGATCATTAACCCCAAACAGGTAAATGAACTCAAAACCAGCTTAAGCCAGTCTCGAAGCAGGTTTTAAGGTCCTAGGAGGTATTAGTTACTTGAAGAATGTTCTAGATGCATATGTTGTCTCACTCAAACTTATGGTCTGTGTGTAAATGACCTATGGGTCTCTATCCCATTGGATATGTTTGGTCAAAAGTGAAACTAGTCAATTGAAATTAAGTACTTTCCTTGTTAAGTCATCTCTTTGAGACACGCATTGTTGACTCCTTGTCTCCTATATTGTAATTGCAATATATTCACTTTAACCCTATCAGTGTTTTGGTGAGTTTATTCAAATTTAATTTAAATTAAATAAATGAAAGACAACCAATCATGTATGCCATATCAGCCAATGAAGCACCTACAAGGATAGGCTGGTCATATGGTTTTTAGGCCAATCATTGTCTCAGGCTGGCAGAGAGGCCAGGGGCGTGTTCAATTAGGGACAAGGATAGCACCATATTTGGTCAATAACCTGAAGAAGTGCAGCTCAGAAACACTTGGGTTTGATTAGGTGGGGCCTTAAACCCAAAATGTGCCCAGTTCAACAACCTTTATATGTACAGTATAAAGAGAGTAAAAAAAAAAGAGTGTGAGAAATGACAAAATACAATACAAGAAATAGATCATTTAAAAAAATATTAAAAATACATTGTAAAAACCAATATAAGACCATATAAATGAGGTGTCAAAGAACCACTATAAAAACTCATTAATTGAAAAGTCCTCATTCATTCCCCAAGGAAATAAGCTTTTGAGGTTAAAAAAAAACAACTACTACCCTCTCTGGGGCATCTATAATTTTGAATGCTGCTGGATGACCTAGATAACACCTAGATTGGGGACGCACCAATACCCCTTTCTGTCAGAGCAAGTACAAGTACTTACATTTGAGTTCTTGACCAAGTATTTGCCGTTGTCCCTGACAACAATGTGAACTGAACTTTAAGGTATGCCTCAGGCATGAAGCGTATCATCAAACACAACTACTGTTGCAGGGCAAGTGTGTGAACACCGAAACTGCTTTGCATGGAGGCCGACTGAGCCGAATGATTCATTCCTGCATTAACGTCCCCCTGACGTCTAGACGTGTGATGTTTGGAGAATCTCAACACCAAAATATCAGTGGTGAAGCTGAAGCTCCAAAATGCCGTGCAACAGGCAAATAATGCCTTTTCACAGAGTTGTGCAGCTTTGTCTCATATTTGGGCTCTAGTATGCTGAGAAGACGATGAAATCCAGAGCTGGTTGTAGCTGTGCTGATTATTCAGGTGTGAAATCAAACACTGCTTGTGTTAAAGGAGCTATTTCACTTCTGCTATTTCTCAACGGTTTAGCAGAGCATTGTTTGCACTCTGCCTTACTTTTGTCATCATCGATTACATTAAAATATTTCCACACTGCTATATTGCTCCTCCTCCATCTACCTGCTAAACTAACAGAAGGTTTAACCTCAGATGTGAAATCAAACACAGACAATGTTTTCCTAAATCTAATCAATGATTTAATCATTTTGTGCCGACCCTTAACCAAAGTGCTTCTTTACCTTAACCACAGGTCAGAAAGGCTTCCTGGCAGGAAGGCTTTACGTTCCGCACGCAGACGCTAAACAGTACCTTTTGAAGCTCTTTGTGACCTTTTTTTGTGAAATATGTAGGGAGTTTTACTTGTATTGACACAATAGTTCAAGACATTCTCAACTCTCAATCCTTCAATAACATGTTGTTCTAACCACACAAATGAGGTTAAGATGAGATATGTTGTTGTGACCTTCTGTGGAAGATACGCAGACCAGTCATGGAGCCAGAGTGGTATGTAAACCATGGGTGTGTATTGCAGGCCAAAAAGAGCGTGACGTGTGTATTGATGGGTATAAAACTGCAGCAGAGTCACTATTGCGTTGATCATGTCATGTATCATGTTTGGAAGATGATGTTGAACTGACAGTAAATGATCCCGTCGACTGCAAACCAAAGTCTCCTCGTCTTTCTTTGACTTTCTGCCACAACAAATGCTGTACTTAATAAACTTTATTTAATTATCTGCCACAAAGTGAAAAACTGCTTGACACAGGGTGTGGAGAGACAATCAACAGCTACACAGTCACACACTTTTAAAAATGCTAATATGTATTTGTTTGTACTGGTTTATTAGTGCAGCTGGGCTCTGCACTTTGAGAGTAATTTATATTCTAAAGGATGCTCTGTGCAGAGTAACAAACTTTAATGTCATTCGCTGTGATGTAGTGCATCATTAACTCCCTGCAACATTTTTACAAATAATGCCACTTTATCATTCATTATAAAATATATCTGTGGCTGATGATGTTCGCTCTAGTGAATTTCAGTTGATAAAATGTATGGACAACTATGAAATATCATTTTACTGTGTAGTTTAAATGTTTATCAGGATTTTTTTTCTTGTTCGAGTTTTGGGGAATAATTCCGCCAATTTCCGAGAAGCTGAGTTCTGCACTGATTTCCTGTTCTGCTCTATGTTCATTAAAACACAAAAGTATACTCATTAATGAGTTATTTTATGAGTATTAATGCTGAGAATCATCGGTCAGGCAACTGCTGCTGGTAATGCAAACTGTGCATGAAAAACAAAAACAAAAAAGATTCCATGTCCCTACTTCAGAAGTATGACTAAGACTCATGTTGCAAATCTCCACATCATTTTGCATGATATACAGACTAACTGTGACACATTCTGACAGGGAAAGGTAGGATGCAGAAATATAACTACCGTGGTTTGAAAGCAGCTAAGAACATTCAGTCAGCGCCTCACAGCAGATAAAGTATTTGTTCATCCAGCAACAATTGTCCTTCAGTCATGGATGAGGGAATAAGTAGTGTTCTCATAGTCTGCTGTGTCTCAGAAGGTAGAGTGATCGGAAGGTCTGTGATTTGATCCCCAGCCGCTGCAGTATACATGTCGAACTGGGCTTGAACAAGATCCGCAGGCTAAACAGTACCTTGTGAAGCTCTTTGTGACCTTTCTTGCGAAATATTACACTAAATAAACTTTACTTAATTATCTGTCATACAGTGAAGAACTGCTTGACACAGGGTGTGGAGAGAAAAACACAGTGACACACTTTTAATAATACTAATATTTCCCCTAAACCAGATTTGGCAGTTCCCATGTTTTGAAAGGGTGTATCCACGTTAATTGTTAGGTACTCAGCAGGGAGGTTACCATGCATCTTGTTATGTAATTAAAATATTTGGTGTTTTCATGCCATGTTTTTTCTTATTTGAGGTGTCTATCTCTGTAAGAATGACGTGAGCAGTGAGATATTCATGTTTCCTCAGACAAACCAGTAGAGACTGACTCTGCCTGAGAAGTATGTGCAAGTTTGACATTAAACATGTTTCTTGCCAGCTGAGTAAAATCAGATTAATGACTAAAAGGGTAATACTTGTCTTCTGCAGAGAGTCTTTACCTTTTCAAAGCAAACAAGTGTCAGCGCCCATCTGTTCAAATGTGAAGTCAGGGTGTGAAAAGAAACTGCCTGTGATACCTAGCACCAGAGTAAGTGTCTTTACAGGCAACCTCAGTGCATTTGATTTAAATGAGGAACTTGCTGTAATGAAAATTAGAATTTCAATGAAACGGTACAGCCTATTTTTATGGTGACTCATTCTGATTTTACTTATTCATTTAAATGTTTTATTTTTTGTTTTACTCAGTTTTTTGTACGTTTCCCTAAGTATGCAAGTCAGACACACTTGAGGTGAAAAACAAACACGAAAATCAACAAAAACACACAATTTCAGAATTTTATTTGTGTATTTGTTGACATCAGGGTGTTTTCGAAAGGGTACACAAATGGAAATTCAGCAGCATTTGAACAGGATCACAAAGTGAGGCAGCATCATGTACCTTGAATATGTAGCGATCACTTAGCATGACAAAAACAGCAGGCTTTTTGGCTCCCTTGATAAATATGCAGAACATGTGAGAGGGTTGCAGCGGTTTCCGGTTTCACGGTATGCCACCATATAAAATTTGATGGTTATCAAACATGAACATTTGCTTATTAAAGGTTTTATAAAAAAAAAAATAATAATAATAATAATAAAAAGGGGAGTCTGCGTTACTATCGACTGCCTGTCAGACAGCGCAGCGGGAGCACCTGTCGCACACACGCAGCAGCGGAAGCGAGACAGCGATCTCCCCCAAAAGTAAAATCACTACTTGGACTACTTTGGATATCCGAAAAACCGACAAGGATCTGCATAAAGTGGGCACAAAGTGCGCTGAAGGAGACAACCCGTCCAACTCGATCTGTCAGATCACAGTAGGCTATATGTTCCATTCCCTCACACGTTCAACAAACAATATTCATACGACTAGAGGGACTAAAACGATGGAAATCGGTCACTTTCATTCCCCCCGAGAGAACAGAGACACAGACTGAGACACACTCTGTGGGATCCTTTCCATGTTGTCAGACACTTAATAACATTAGTCTATGAGTCTGGTGAAAACAAGTGGTTTACTTTTATGTGCATCAGGTCTACTTCCCTCAATTGTGTTTTGATGTTTTATAAATTGTGTTTTATTTATCTTATTTGATTGTACAGCACTTTGGTCAACCTCAGTTTTTTTTTTTTTAAATGTGCTCTATAAATAAAGTGGCTTGGATTGGATAGGGTTACATTTTATGGCTCCGGTCCAAAAAAAAGAGAAAAATATTTCCACCTAAATGTCGATTTAAAAATGTACTATAATGATTCTCCTCATTCTCCGCTGCGATGTCCGCCCGACCTGTCTGTTCAACGAGCTCCACCTCAAGTTAAACACTGCTTTACATACTGTAGATCACACTTTTGAAAAATCCTGTTCCTTTTTCCTCCTTATTTCTTTTCAAACAGGATGTAAAATATAATAATAAATATAAAGCATATATAAATATGAAATATAGTTATTTTATTTTTTCAAAAGGGAGAGTTTTTAATCATACTTCCGCTTAAATTCCACTGTAAAGCGTTAGTTCAACCAAAAATCATTCCGTTTCAATTCCTCTATGGGTCTTTGGAAATAATAATAACACCTATATTTATAATAATAATGAAATGCAGTGATGCCATTGTATTGTCTGAGACGGTTATCAATCACAATGTGAAAATCTCATACCTTTGCAATCCTGGTGACAGACGTCCACTTAGAGTTGATCCAGTTTATGTGGCCAGAGTCAGCAATAAGGTCCTCCAAGTCAAATTTAATTAATTTAATATAAATTTATATGAAAAATAAATAGATAAATAGAACATTTGAATAGCTATATGTGGATGTGGTATAAATATTTTTGAATTAAAAGATTTGAGAAAGACAATTAACAAACAGTTTAGAACCAGTTTGTTTTAGGAACCTAAAGCAGAACACAGAATCAGAAGGAGTATCTTACTGCAGAGGTGGACCGAACGATCTGGTGATGACTTGAAGGAGAAGCAGTGTCTAAGTACAGAAGGCGGGTGAGTAAATGAGAGATAGATGACCAGGCTTATGCAGTCAGAGGTGCAGTTCATAAGGTGAAGATGTCAGAAGTTATTATTCAGTTTGTTATTTCCTGTTTTATTTTGAAGGCCATTTTACCTATGTCAATTTTTTGATTATCACTTCCGGCTTTTCTTAAGTTTTCCCTCCTTTCAGATTGTTGATTGTTTTCACCTGTCTTTTGGCCTCACTTGTTTTCTCATCATTCTCTGTGTACATAGTAGACCTCAGATTAATGTGAAACATTTTGTCAGGTTCACATCAGTCATCTAGAATAGGAATCAAAATTAAGAAGTCAAATCTCAAGACATTACTATATTATGTTAATGGCACAATGTGTGTCAGATTCAGAGTTGAAGTCTTAGCTGTGGTCCTTCATGTGTAGACTCAGCATTTTCTTGAGTTCCTTCAGCTGCACCAGTGTGCTCAGAAAATGCAAAAACATGCAAGTTATATGCTGTGCTGGAGCTGAGTTGTTGTGTTGAACCTGCGCTCCAGAGATTCCAAACGAGCCTATATCAGTAACAGCTCCCAAATGGACATTATAAGGACATTACTGTTGCTTGCCTGTCATCACCATTGTATTGTCTCTGACTGACATTTAAAACGAGTTTTGAAATATTGTGGTTTGTTTTGTCGCAGCAGATACACCAGTTTTGTAAGTAGTAATTACTTTAAAAAAGAAGTAATTACTTTCATTTATGATCAATTACAAGCATCTGGCCGACTCAGTGGCTATAGGTGGATGTACAAAGATGTAAGAGGAATTCATTTGAGCCGAAATGCACTGGGCGGTCGCCTGTGCGCGCCAAGTATAGGCCTACTGTACTTTCTCGTGAGCACGGGATAGTTTTCTGTGCGTACCAGAAATTTAGGGGCTCAGTATGTTTCCTTTGTTTCCAATGTAAGTTTTCTCAGTGTATGACTTCTGCCTGTATTGTGACTTTGTAATTAAACCATTGAAGTGCACCTTTTGAGTCTCTGCCTCATGTCTGCCCTTGGGCCATCACTATCAGAAGAAACGTATCAGAAGAGCAGGATTATTGCCACACGTGAGAGATTATTTATGGAAACACAAGAGAAGGGAGCACAGGAACAACACTGAGGGGAAAAGGGGGAAAACGTGGGACCTAAACCCAGGCAATGACAAAATCAGAAGTGAATATGCCATACTGCTGTTATAATCAAATTCCCTTTGTAAATTGCGTACTAAGGTTACTTTTTAAACCAATAGGACTCATTTACTGTCACTGAGAGGTTATCCTTGAGGCTCGGTTTAAGGGAAAACCTTTAAACCGTTGAAAGTGAGGAAGAATTGAAGCTGAATAATCAATCAGCTAGGAATAACAGAGAGAAATAATCCAATTTCTCTGTATTTGTTGTCTCAGACCTGATTGCAGACAACTTTAGGTTATCACCCCTGTGAACGAGGCTTTTAACATCAGTGTCAATTTAACCAAAGAGCTGAAGGTCACAAGGAAGATGCTTCAGGGCAGATCTGTTGTCATTACATTCTTGGCAATATGAGAGACTATAGTCTTATATATCACTGTCTAGTGTATCAATCAGAAAGCTACAGATCACTCTTCTTTTGCCAATGCATGAACATGCTTTACACGTTTTACTCAATAACTATATGCTTTCCTGCCTAAAAAAATACAGCACCCGCAGTGTTATTTTTTTACAAGCTGATTTTATTATTATTATTATTATTATTATTATTATTATATCCTTTATTTTACCAGGTACACTTTTTTTTAAACTAGTCAGTCTAAAGAGATATAGTTATTCCTGTTGGTATTTTGCAAGTGGTTTGCAAGTACTTAATCCGTAATTGTAGTCCTAATGATGGAGTGCAAGAAATTCGGAAACGGGGAACGGGGCCAAGCAAAACAAGGCCATGACTGCTACTTTGTTGCAGTTCACCACATCCTGGGAGCACTTTCAGAGTGGCAATTAGTGGGGGGGTAAAAAATCAGTGACATGATTTTAAATAGAAGTCCACTTGTTCCTGATTCAACCCTCGAGGAGTGACATTAAAAGCCTGTGGTAATTTGTGATTTGAGGGAACTCTTCGGAAATGGTGTCTCATGCTTAAATAGACACGGGCCTGTCTAGGCAGCCAGAAAGTAGTGTTTATTGTGCCTATAAAGAACAAACAGGCCAATAAACTGAAGCAGTCCTCTCTCTAGTCAGCTATTTCATGTGACATATTGAAGTCATATTGTCATAGTACAACTACACCAGCAGTAAGTCAGGACCACAACACAAGGCTTACTGACACACACTGAAGGACAGAAGCTCGGAGTTGCATCTTCTAAAAGTGCCTCTAATGCCAAAAATCATTATGTCTTTGATTTTGTGGTTTATCAAGATTTATCTGGGTGCAAATACTTCCACATGCAGTCTGTCAGTATGCAAAAAACAAAACAAGATGACACGTAACGATACAGTTCAATAGAAATAAACCACAGCTTTAAAATGAATTTGTCAGCAGCATTAATAAACTGTTTGATGGTCCCTGTGGGAAGTCTGAATCAATCGCTGCTTCTTCTACAATTGTCCAGCTGATAGACTTTTCTAATAAGGCCAGTATGCATTTACACATCAAAATCAATACTCGTGATGAAAACCCAGGAGAGTAAAGCGCATGCAGCAATACTGCTCCATTAAATTTTCATTCACTGCAGAGGTTTGGAGGTTTGTAAACATCCTCAGTTGTTTTGCAGCCAATCTTTTGTTATGTATAAGGTGATGAAATATGAATGATGACCACCAACGCTAATAATTCAAGACAAGACTATGTGACAAACATTTATATGAAAATTAGATCAATGCTATGATACTCTACCAGTTTACTGACTACTTTAAATATTTAATATGTAATATTTCCACATTAAAATATTTGAAATTGGCCAGACTATTATTATATATTTTGTTAGGTTGTGTACTAATTATCCCAAATGTTTGTACCCAAATAATAATATAACCCATATAATAATATATCCAATATGTATCGTTTATTTCACAAAATATGGGAGCCTATTATGTCATATGTTGTCTTAGATATCTCTGCCTTTTTATGTATGTATGTATTTATGTTTATGTAGTACAGATCTGAGTGAAACCTGCCTGAGAGCTATTTGTTACTTATATCGTTTTCCACCTCTGTGAATGTGTGTCTATGAGCCGAGATTTGTTTGTTTGTTTGTTTTGTTTCTGGGTTGTTTTTGTTCAATTAAAATCAATAAATATATATTCCGAAAAAACAATCCAACCCACTGACAGGTGCCATAATAATCAATATTATTCCCTTCACCTATCAGTGGTTATAATGTTATGGTTTATCAGTGTATGATTTTATTCAGTGTCGTGGCGCGTTCCATTTGGTCACCTGTTACTATGACCTCCAGGAGAGATTGGCAGTGAGCAAAGAAGTCAGCAAATGTGACTAAATGTAATCCTAAATGAAACTTTAAAACATGACCTAATCTGTGAAAATTAGGCCTAATTAATTACAGCTGTATGCCATTGCATTATTCATCCATAATGCTGTTACTTTAATTCGCACATTTCAGTAATAAACAGCTAACCACAATAGAAATGACCTGATCCTACAGTAGTGTGAGTGCTGCTGATGTTACAGTCTTCAGACATCCCCAGGTGTATCGGCCTATCTATGACTCAGGCCAGGGCTGTCAAAATATCAACCAGTGTGATGATACTGTCCAGAAGTATTTGTCAAACGCTTTATTTGTCTGGATAACACATAAACTACTTGACAGATTTTCATGAAACTTGGTTGATGGGCTGGCCATGTGACGGGGAAGAGCCCATGAAATCTTGGAGTGTATCTAGATAAAGCAGTGGATTCAGGATTTCTTCCCGCTTTTTAAGTGGAAGTAAGTAAATGGACAGTAACCAAACATAACCGTGGAGTTCTGAAAAAATTGATATTGCTTAAACACATTAATTTGCTCAAGTTGCGACAAAGAACTTCTCATTTCATCCTCCATATCTGCTTTTATTGTTTACACTGCTGTTAAATTAAAAACAGATAAGTACCAGCAGCAATCCAATACACTGGCAGCTAGTGTTACTGGCTTAATGATGGTTATACTTCCGAGAGCAATATACAATTAGACTTGTCACAATATTCACCAAGCCTGACGTGCTCTTCATAATTTATCCACATTTATCCTTCCTCAGTTGTACTCATCATCCTTTTCTCCCCAAAGACATTATTAGGTTCTTGCTCCTTACCCATATTACTGAAATAAAGAATATTACTAAAACACAGTCTGCATTGAGAAAAAATGTCTCATGGGTGACCGCAGAAGTCAAGAATGTCATTCAGACTCTCAGACACCACAAGTACTCACTTTTCAATACTCCATACTTAATGTGGATTTCAATCATATTCTAATTTTATACAGAATGAGTGAAAAGCGCCAAGGGATTTTAGAAGTAAATGTGAGTGTTTCATTATGGAGAGAGAAGTGAAAGAAGTAAAGATAATTGTTTATTAAAGCAGATGATATGATAATCAGTCAGTCAGTATTTGGTGCTTAGACTCTTCAGGGAAATTTAGATTTAAGGGCATCTACCCTGAGCTGCAGCAAGATGTAAATCCCCCCAAGGAATGCAGACACTGGTGGTGGTGGTGGTGACTGATGACTCTGCTGAGACAGATGAGGCTGATGAAATGATGAAGGCGGTGAATGTGCGAAGACCGGACGGTGATGAAGAGTTGGAGGGGTGCGTTTAACAGCAATATGAATAAAATAAAGGCAGAGAGACAAGCAAATTTGAAAACATCAGCAAGATGATAGGCTAACAATGACAGTGTGTCACTGTGCTATATTTGATGGATGTGACTAGCTGAGTGAATAGCTGTAGTGAATAGTGAAAACCTCATTTGGCAGTCCCAGACAATGACAGCGGGAAATTATGAGTGAGCATGCATGAGGGGATGCCTCGCCACCTGCTTCTCAGGTAATGAAGAGGATTCTTATCCTGTTTTACACAATAAATATGAGCTGAATCCTTTTAATAGGCCTTCATTTAAACCTGCAAAGGCCCTTTGGATCCTATTGAGTGTTGCATTGAGAAAGCCCAATGCCGCCATAATAGGAATACTAATAGCATTACAGTTTAGCATACAGAATACAAGCCTCCTATAAGCCTTTTTGATGAATGCATAAACAAGTGTGCTTTTTAACGACACCTGCATGAATCATTTGGAACCACACTTTTTCTCTGCTGTCTGTTCTCCTCTCCGTTTAACACAACACACCTTCACAGTATTATGCAGGGGTCTTCAATTAACATCGCATCCAGTGAGTCGACCCTCCTCCCCCCGCTGAGGTCCAGAGAGTGAGATACCTACAAACGCAGACCCATGCTTTTTGCCAGCTTGAAGAAAATCCGTTTATTTCACATTTTTATTGAACAAAGTATAAAATGTTAATGGTTTTGCAGTAACATGTTTTTGGCATCATGTTGTGATGCTTGTAATGTAAAAGTTTATCAACATTTATCTGTTTTTGAACACTTCTGTCCTCTAAGATGCTTTGGCTGAAGTACAGCTGTGCTTTATGCATGTAATGCTAACATTAGCTTGCTAATATGCTTACATGTTAATGTTTAGCAGGTATACTTCCCTGGATTAGATCCAGATAAATGGGTGGATCCGTGATTTTTTTTTTCTTAATTTTTTTTTTTTACGTTGCAAGAACCCCCAGGGCAGCCATTTTTATCATGCACTTGTATCGTTGGATTAGGGTTTAATTTAATTTATAGGGGCTGTTGGGCCTTGGTGGAAGTATGCACTCTACTGAGTGCTCCTCTAATTCTCTCTGTAATTAATGTTAGACAGACAAACCAACATTACAAACCATAGAGGTTGGCTGCTAGTGTTTGCTATAAAGTTAGCTTGAAGGCCTTCACTGTGGGAATGATAATTGATATAACTCTATCCATATACGTACTTTAATATAAAAATCCAAATATTCATTTTAGTTTTCATTTCTTTTTGCATTAGTTTCACTAAAAGTACAGCAAACACAAGGGGCCCTTAATATGCCACTTAATGGCGAGGCGGAGTCGCATAATATATCTTCTTGGTAGAAAAGGCTATTTCTGTTCTGCAGAGACAGAAGAAGCTGCTTGGAGGGTCTTGTTCCTGAGAAAGTTTATTGTGAAAATGTGGTTGAAGCTATTAGAGTCTGTGTTAATACTTTTGGGTAAGTGTGCTGTCAGACTGTAATGTTATAACTATTCAGCATTTATCAAGATAATATCATATTTCAATTTAGGGATGGATATTGGCTAATTAGTCAGATCTTTGCATGAGATGTCGTCAAAAGATTGTGTTAAAGGACTATAAAAGAAGGAGCTTCTCGAAAGGAAAATAAAACTGCCTACTTCTCATTAAAATGTCAGACAATGATGATGCATTGAGCACACACACATGAACAAAGGTAAGAGCATTTGACCACAGACGATCATGCACAGACTTCCCTATTGTTCTTGGAAAACCATGAAAACCCCTCAGTAGATTTGAGCCAAGCACAAAGCTTGTCCCCGCTATGATCAAAGCTCAGTCGAGTCTTTCATGTGGTGCTCTGCATTGTGCTCATTGTGAGCCACTCGCCTTTTGTTCATACGTATTAGTGGTTGTGATGAAAGGGGTGATGTTGCAGCAGACAGGGACCGATCTGAGTTGTGCTCACAGAGCCCGTCTTAACGCATCGAGCTGCCTATAAGCTCTTCATGGCTCACTAAAATATTAATCAGGCCTGAGGCAACGGTAGCAGGACCACGAAAACTCATACACACAATGTCATATATGAGTGCACAGGCATTCACGGACACACACAGATTATTCAGAGCATGGGACTTGTATAATTTAGTGGTTCGATGCTTTTGTGGCTGGATGTCTCACAGTGGGGCACTGGGCCTCAGTCACAGACATGACTTCCTCCCCTGGGACAGCAGAGGAAATTGCAGAGCACTGCTGCCCTGCTACTGCTCACTGTACACAAAAAAAAACAAAGTGAAATTGAAAATCTGTCATTCACTCTAAAGACTGGGGTCAGTGGCTGCTTTGGATCACCACCTATGTCTCGGATGTACGACATACAGTTTGATGCTCTGACCAGTGATTATTTCAGTTACCCAAATAATAATGATAATGATGGAGCCTGTCTATAGTAAGGATAGATGTCTTTTCATGTAGGCATGAGAAACACATGGTCAGAGAGCAGATTTATGAAGCATGATATTCTCCTCTTTGCTTGCAGCGGTTTCACTTTCTGGGCTCATGGTTTCCAAGATGTGATCGGACTTGAATGTGCTTTGCCATATATAAATGTCAGTGCTTGTTGTGTAAACATCCCATGTAAACATTTTTTATCATCATGCATTTTTAAACATGTACAGTGGCTCATAGATGGGGGGTATTTTCCATTTATGGTAGCTCATTCTGAAACAGGTCACTTTTTGACTTGTGTTTTTCTTCAGTATGAGTGGAATAATATATGGACTGAGAAAAGACAAATTGCTGTACAAGGCAGAAAGAAAACAAATCATGCAAATTACCACCAAAAAAAAAAAGAAAAAAAAAGAGGAAGATGCCAGCAGTTGTCAGTTTGAATGTTCCCAGCCGAGCTGAGCTGAGCCCACTAACTTTGTGCTCTGTCGCTGCAAATGTCAGCTCATCCCAGGCCAGTGTTTGTTATGATGACAGAAGCAGCCATAGATTAAGATACTGTCCATGCATTGTCTAGTTTCATCGAGAGTTGGGAATTAAAGGAAGTTGGAAATCAAGGTCTGATTGCACACACGTACACAAAGACACAATAAATAACATTGGTAGAAATACGCTTCTAGTACGTCCCTGTTATCCTTGAGCATTAGCCACAACTACTATCCGGGTCTCCATTCACTAGTTTTTCTTCTACCTTTCCCACAGGAAACTGGGGGGAAAGTGCTGAAGGACAAATGAATTATTGAGGAGATATTTTGTGCTAAATTCTGACTCAACAATGGTTATTCATATCTGCTCTTTGGCCTAAATTACAATAAACAATTTAAAGCAACATATTAACAGCTGAGAATGAGGAGGTATTATATAATTTCAGTGAGAGACTGGGGCAATCCTCCTCTGGAGCAAAGACTTTTTTTTTCTTTTTTCCCTCAAATCTGTCTGCATAAATATTTATGGTTTATGCCAGAATTGGTAAAAACCTTCTTTTAAAAAAAAATTATATGCAGTTTGATCTTGCAGCAGATAAGTGTTATTTCTGTGTGTGTGAGGGTGTGCATGTGATCTACACCAGCCCACTGCTAAAGACATTTTTAAGCACAGGGAGCAATATCATGATAATATGTTCTATAATCTAATGCAATCCAATAATGGACCTGCAGAATTTAACATGAATGCCAGCGCAAACACAGGCTGAACCAAATCTGCATCTCTTTGGAATAAAAAAGAACATCATGCATCTTCACAAAGTCACGCTAGTGTTGCAGGGCTATAATTGCATGAGAGCGCACGAATCTTCGTGATATTGTGTCCATCCTCTGTACCTGCCTTTCCTCAGGCATTTCATGGCATTAAACAGAGACATGCACGGACTCTAATTCGACCATCTTGTCAATCTGTTTAAATAATCAAACTGAATAATCCCTGACACTAACGAGATCACTAATTCACTTTGCACAAAATGTCAACTTTGTGCATGCATCAAATTTCACACATCGCTCTCTTTTCAGGTCTAATGAGTCATGACATTAACAGAGCCTAAAGCCCTCCTCCCACGCTTCTGCAGCCCACTCCTCTCTATATTTGAGGCACTCCTCTGCTCCATCCTTCAGAGCAGCAGGCGCCCAGTCAGCGCAGCTCTCTCCTGCTGATGCAGAGAGGACGGGAGTAGCTTTTCTCCTCGGATATAGCTTCACTTTGCCAACATGAGGCTTATTTTTGTGGTTGTTGCGGCTGCGGCTTTGTTGACAGGTAGGTGAAAGAGTGGTGAGTTTTTGCTCTTGCAGACTGCTGCAAGTCAGCAAGTGCATTTCAGGACCACGGACAGAGATACTGATGACTCTTACTCTATTGCGTTTGACTCTTTTTAACATATATTCCTTATTTCAAATGCAGAGAATCTAGCGCTTCCAGTGGGAAAAGAAGGGCAGAGAGAAGATGTGGTATGCTTTTACTCTGCAATTTTGATCATTAAGTTTAAAACATGAGCTGTGAATTACATATTCAGGTATTTTTTAATTGCAGGTAACACGATGCTTGGTTGAAGTCCTGTCCAAAGCTCTCTCCAAACCGGACTCCCAGCTGGATCAGGAATGCAAAGATATCCTGCAAGCAGGTTAGAAGCATTAACGGATTTTTCAGTGTGCATGGGCATAGTAAGCAGAGCATGTTGTTGTTGCAGCACTACTTGACTGTCAGGTCAGGCTTGACAAAAATATCTTAGCAACCAGCTGGCGATATAAATAGAGCTATTATGATTGTTTATAGTATTCAGGGCAAGAGACTAAAAATAATGAGACCCTTATCTTCCAGCTACAGTAGCTTTTCATTAGACCTAAATATCAAAGAACTGATCTCATCATCTATTACAAGAAGGGGTTTGACTGAAAGGCTGATGTCCAACAAGAAATCCCTCATAACTGGTCTCTAAGAGTGGCTCAACAAACCTCTTGCTCTTGTTTTGTTCTGTGATAGGGGTTAAACATGCCCCACTGGACAAGAAGAGTGCTGAGGGGATAGCAGCTCGTGAAGACGTGGTCACAGGTCATCCTGAAGAGCCCGAGGCAAAGGGAGCAGATGTGAAAGACATCGAGGCTCTCCTGAAATCTGTGGAGGAAAAGAGAGAGATCCCGGAAGACGAGCGCAGCCAAGAATCCTGGAGCCTGGGTGACGAGAAGGAGAAGAGACATGGGGACAGAGAGGAAGAAGAGAGGGAAAAGAGGAGAACCTTTAGACCTAGATACCAACAACGGACACACAAACGAGGGGAAGAGGAAGACAACGAGCGCAGTCAGGAGAGTTGGGGGTTAGAAGAGAAGAGGTCAGAAGAGGAAGGAGATGATAGAGACAAGAGGAACTGGAGGCCTGGAAGATACCACCAAAGAAAACACAAACGAGACGAGGACTCTTTAGGAGAAGAGAGGGAGGAACCAGAGGAAGAGCGTAGCCAAGAGTACTGGGATGTAGACAAAAGGCATGGAAGCGAGGATGAGGAAGAGAGATACAAACGCGTGTGGAAGCCCACGTATCGCTACCACCACAAGAAAAAGCTCCACAAACGTGATGAGGAAGAGGATAACAATCGCAGCCAGGAATATTGGGGTCTTGACGATGAGAGAGACAAGAGAGAATGGAGGCCTGGCAGGTATCACCAGAGGAGACACAAACGTGATGAAGAGCTCTCAGAGGCACCCAGGGAAGAACCCGATGAGGAACGCAGCCAGGAATATTGGGACTTTGATACCGGAAGAGACAAGAGAGGATGGAGGCCCGGCAGGTACCACCAGAAGAAACCCAAACGTGATGAGGAGCTCTCAGAGGAGAAGAGAGAAGAGGCCGATGAAGAACGCAGCCAGGAGTCCTGGGGCTTGGACAAAAGAAATGGAAACGAAGAAGAAATAGAAAAGCGCTTATGGAATCCAGCACATAGATACCACCATAAAAATGCATTTCACAAGCGTGGTGGAGGCTCATCTGAAGAGGAAGGGGGTGATTCAGAGGAAGAAGAGGAGGCTTCACACAACAGGGCTGAAGCTCTGAGGTATTTTAATCTTTCATCATGTTTAGCAACTCTTTAGCTGTTTGTTTGCACTCTGCACCCCGAAGCACAAAAACGCAGCGCAGCTCAATAACACAGGGATGAAAACAGATTTCTGCTCAAGAAATAACCCTTACAGCATTGTGCATGTGCTGACAGAACTACCCGGAGGAGACAATTTAACTGGGACTGTTTTTCAGGTATCTGGCAGAGAAACGTAATCCGTGGATTTTCAGAGGCTACTACCATCCTGCTTGGTTTAAAAGGGATTCAGATGAGCCCACGGCAAACTCAAACAAGGTAGGTATGATATGCATAATATGAAAACTATAGTTGCAAGCTGGTTTGTGGCTTTAGATTACAGACTTCAACCTAAACATTAAGGAAATGTGAAATATGTAATTTCATACATTTATCTTATCATTTATCTTATCCTGTTGAACCTTATAAGCACATATGTGATATTAAATAGTGCTGATCCAACCACAATTTTTGAAATAACATGCTTCATACATTTTAATCACGTTTTCATTAACTGGGGAGTTTTTATGTTTGGCCTACATTGTGAAGCTTTGACATAATCTGGTTCCGTCTTGAATGTGATCAGATGGATGAACTGGCCAAGCTGCTGAGCTATAAGATGAACCAGTTGGCCAACCACTCTCATCGAGAGGAGGCAAAGAGGAGCACGTACCAGAGAGTACTTAATGCACAGGAGGTAAAAACTGCTTTCACTCACTGCAAAAAAAAAAAAAATACCTCGATGATGGATGTGTGCATGCATTTGCTGTCAAACTCACTTTATTAAACCTCTAACTAGACCACTGACCTGGAGTCTGTAGAATATATTATCTTCACTATATACTGTGCTTTATTGTGCAACGCTGAATCTCATAAACCACATACTAGTACTCAGGAAAAGTACTGTGCATGTGCAGCAGCCAGGATTCAGGCAAAAGAACAGGCAATTTATAAATCCAAATGCTAAAAACTAAAGAAATCAAGAATCTGCCCTGAAATATGGTTTAGAATATATACATCTGTAAGTCTCATGTTTATTCTGCTGGCATCTACATAAAAAAAAACATCTCCCTTATCCTAAGCTGAGCCAGTAAAGCCACGAGGCATATCAAGTACCCCTCCAGTGACACTGCGAGAAAAGCAGCCATGCTCATTATGGAAATATCGAGTCTACATGGAGATGTCATGATTTAGCCCTCAGAACCACAGAGCATCAGTGAATATGCATCTGTGCAAATGCACATCAAGACCTGTCCCTCAAGAGCATGTCCCAAATACATTAAGACAAATAAAACCAGCGTATTCATGTGCAGTGACTCGTTCCTCATCCCTGGCTTACATAGAATATTTTTATTGCCTTGCTCAAATCAGTGCTTCACATTTCTTTTTAGCATTTTTCTACTCGTTTGTCCCCTTTTTTCTGTTTTCCACACCGTTTTTAATGACTGCTGCAGTAATCATACCCAGAACGTGATAATTATAGCTTCTAAGAGCAATCAGTCATAATATACCCATCGAAAAGAGAGCAACAGCCTGAACAGACATACTTTGAAGATGAAAAGCCAATCAGGGGGAGGAGGCAGTGATTTATCAGGAAATGATAAACCTGAATTACCAATTCAGCATATTTATGCCAATTTCAGAGCAGGCATTAGAAAATCTTGTCATGATGAACTGTTGGTTTTTAGTATTTGACAAATATTCCATGTTTTTCAGGAGAAAGAGTTGGAGAACCTAGCAGCGATGGACATGGAACTGCAGAAAATCGCTGCCAAATTGCATGACAACAGTGCATAAACCTTGATGGACAGCATTTAATTTCACTGTCAGCGATAGAAGCCGCTGTCTCTGCTGGATGTCTGCCAATTTAGTATGCTTAGTGTTGAAAAAGACAAAAAAATAAAACTTAAAATACCCTGGAGCCTTGCCAGAAATATTTTAGCATCTTGTTCATCATGGTATTTGTGAAATTTTGATGTTTTCAAATTACTCAGCATGGGAATGGTTTTAATGTTTATATATACAATGTGAAACTATGAAAATAATAGGCCTATATATCTGATACATCTGAGACAAATTATTCAAATTGTGTTCCTTAAGAGTCTGCACTCAATAAAAGGAGTTATTCTGGGACCAAACACGTGTCTTGTTAATTATTTCTTTATGAAAAAAACAAAAGAGTGCACACATCAGTTTCTTTAGTACTGCTTTTTAATTCTGTGCAGATACAGATGTAGCTCACAGTGAAGCTGCATTAGCAACTGGATCATAAACAAATGGCACTTCCTGCAGGGGAAACAAAATAAAAAAATAAAGGTCTAACCAGGTCTTGAGGCATAACAAAAACCTAGTCTCTCATATTCAAAACTCAAAAGATTATTTCAGCAGTTTCCTTACGCAACACAAACACTGAGCGAATTCATTCTATACTGGCTTACAGTTTACTACTCCGCATCACGCCTTCATCTACACTGATCTGAATACACAAGACAGGAGAGAGTGCTCTGATAAACACAAACCAGACACTGACTCCCTTATTCCACATGTGTCAAATCAGGTCAGCAGAAACAGAAGTCAACACGGGAGGAAAATCTCTATAAGCCTTTGGTAATGTGCCCTTAATAGATCTGATGCTTCTGTGTTTGCTTATCCTTCCGTGTCAGTCAGTTTCAGTCTCTTTGGTGCTGGTTCTTCGGCTCGCTGAGAGCCCGCAGGTTTGACACGGTCCATGGCAACCGTTGTCCCTGAGAGGAGGTAGCCCCCGCCCCCGCTCATCAGTAGAAGAGGATGTGTCCTGTTAGGCAACACCTGGGGACACGATGTAGAAATATAGTCGTGAGACATTAATCTCATGGGAAGGGCTGTGGGGAAATGACCTCTGGCCCTGAGGGGAAGACCTCTTTGAGCATGCAAAGACATTTCTGCTAGTTTTTAGTCGCTGCATAGTCTACAGTGGAGAGAAACAGTGGGAGTGATGAGTTATCTTACTGCAAAGGATTGATGCTGCCAAATGTAAAAAAAAGAAAAAGAAAAAAGAAAATCTGCATCACAGAACCAACTTTCTTCCTGTAGCAGAAGTTGCCTTTTTTCTTTTTCTTTTAAAAAAAATCAATACAAACAGAGACATGGTAACCAATTTCACCTTGAGATTTAGAAAACTGTCATGGCATTTTTAAAACAATTTTCTGACCTGTTATAGATCAAAATATTAATAACTCAAAAAGAAATGACTGTAAATGCCTCTAAAAAATCTTTATGTCCTTCAGTCTTTAAGTTATGTGTTATTAATGTTATTCCTTACATTTAACCACCATTGATTGATTTTTTTTTTTTTTGGACCAGTGCAACAAGGTGTGTAAAAACAACACTGATATATCATTGTGCAGTGGGGCCACACCGGTATTCATATTAAGCCATGTGTCCAATATTCTCTCTCTTTTTAACTCTGTCTTTTTTCACTGTTTTTTGTTGAAAGCCGCTGCCTGACACAAGAGAAAATAACGATGCTGCCGAGAAATGAGAGACTGTGTCAAGATGGGAAGGTTATGTACTGAAAAAACCAAAACAATGAGCTGAAAGACAATAAAACTGTCAAGTTGAATGATAATTCTCTATGGGTCCATCCCTCTGAATGGTCCCTTTCACGTTACACATAGTCAATTGCTCCTTTGCGCATACAGAATATTGATTAGGGCAGCTTTATCTATTACTCCAACAAAGAACATCATGCTGACTTAAACCTTACCTGGTAATGTCTGAGCCAGGTGTCTGTGAGTCTGAGGCTGACTGTACCTCCATGTTCCTTGAGTTTCACGTAGCACTCGATGAGAGCCTGCAGAGATCGAGTGGGAAGAGATTAAAAAAGGAGCATTAAGGGGGAGGACTGCAGAGTCAACAACTCGACACACACTGAGTGATCTTTTTGGCAACATAAGCACGACACAGGTAATAAGCGCTGGGACGTGACAGGCATTGTAACTCGGCAGTGGCAGGGACGTCCGCTGCAGTGATGCGAAGGGGACATTTCCCTCTGGGACTCTAAAGCAATAAAAACCTGCGAGCAGTGGCAGCGAATGGCAGAATTCTCCAAGACAACTAATAATGCTCAATGAATGGCCGACATCAACAGTGTTTCGGTGGTTCTCATTACCACCACTAGCCATGATGAGCTTACCTCTTTGTATTGGGAGTAGACTACAAAAGGCCTGGAGGGGGAGAGGAATTTGAGCAGACCCATTAGGACTGGACATGGGAGAAAGCGACTGGCGATAACCAACCTGCATGTGGGAGAAAAAAAACGATGATCAAGCAAACCTGTCCTATAAGAAATACACGGTAAACTGCACACTTTGTTGTTGGAAATGTGTTGGTTGGAGGTATCATAATTTATCTTATCAGTGCTGCATGTGAGTTATGATTAGAAGGCTTATGGATTTAGCACCTATTGAGGACATTCATTTCACATTTTATACAGCTGGATGGGACTCTGTAAAGGGGCTGATTTAGGAGTCTCTGGAAAATTGTACTCCGAGGTACCATTTATGGTGAGATTACTGCTGCAACGTAGAGAAGACTAATGTAGGAAAGCTAACCAGATCAATACTTGTACTACTGGCTTGGTTGTCACCTCACAGCACTTCATCCATCAATCATAACAGGGCTTTAAAGGACGTTCTTCACTTTATACGACAGGAAACTGCGAAGCAATCACTTTGTTCACCTTGAACAGGCACCGTGTGCCAGTGAGGAGGACAAAGGATTTATCATGACTTTTATGGACAGACTTAATAGTTTAGTCATTCATCAGTTTCTCATCTCTGCAGATCTATTTTAATTACAGTCGTTTACCGCATGACACCATCCAGAAACGAGGCTGATGCCGAGGAACAGAACTGTGAAGGCAAAAGTTAAATCTGACACCAACCCGTCGGCGTTCCTGCCTTCCAGCAGGGCAGCAGCAGCCGCCAGCTTCTTCCGCTTCTCCTCCAGCTTCACCTTTCTTTCCTGAGCCTGAAGAAGAAAAAAAACAATAAGGTCAGGCCACTGATCTTTCAGATCTAATTTTGAAAATGTGTTGTTTTTAAAAAAGTCATACAAGCATGTTCCATGATAAAGCCATGAAAGTGAAACAAAAATAAAGGATATTAGTAATAATGGACATACTTTGGCTTCTTTGCGCTTCTCCCTCTCTTCTTTCTCCTGCTGATCAGCGCCACTGCTCGTCTCCATGCGTTGTTCATCTTGACAACCATGCTGTTCTGCCTCCAGCTGGCTTTGTTTCTCCTCTGCAGCCACGTTGGACTGCGTTGAATCTGTAATGTTGAAGGAGATGATCTATGTCAGAGGATAGGTCCTGGAGTAGACATGTATCATGATGCATGTGCATTTTAACAAGCTAAAACATAAAGACTAATGACACAGGCTTTGTTTCATCTAGAAAACAAAACAAAAAGACAATTAACATCTCTGAGCGATTTATTTACAAAAACAAATGTAGCTCTACCAGCACTGGGATCTTTGGCAGTGGTGTCCAGAGTGCCTGCTAGCAGCTTATTGACATGGCAGATGGGGAACTCATGCAGCGTATCGTGAAAATGTGCAGGGAAGCCAAAGCTCTCCACGCCCGCTCGAAGAGGCTCACCTCCTGGGTACATCTGGATCACTGAGCCATAGCCTGGAAGACGAAAGAGAGGGCAATTATACAAAGGGCTGACAAAAAGGAAAGCGCAGAAAGAAAAGACATCCTTTGCATAAGAAAAGCTCAAATCATAAGGTCAAGTAGATAAAAGTTCACAGGCCTGACGTACCCCCCATTCTTTCCATGACGGCTCCGAGCACGAGGCCGGCGCAAGTCTCAAACACCAAAACTTTACTGCCAGCGTGGATGTTGGCCAGAGTCAACATCTGGGCAAGTGTGTCATACCGCAAATGGCTACAGCAAAGAATAAACACATCACACATTCATCTCTTTTTGTGGCATATAAATACAACGTTCACACATACTGTCTGACCATATGCTGACTCACCAGATCTTCGATGGTTCCCTGCCGTGGTACATCATGGCCAGGATGCGACAGGACGGTTTTAGAAGTGTCACAGTATTTTCATACCTGGAAAAGCAAAAAAATGGAAACTACTGATAACACTCAATATACAGCGCATTACATCATTTAAAGTCGGAAACAGACTGTGGGCGTATAATCGGGAGTGACTCACTTCTTCTTCTTCTTCTTGATGTACTTATCCTGGGCGTATTCGGTCTTATCTTTGAATGTTGAGCTGTTATCTATAAGCTGCTTAATGATTTCCTGTGGAGCACATACACATACTGTCACTAGTCTGTCTTCTGTTATACATTTTATTTGATAATTAAAAGATGAGGTTCGCGCGACAAGACAAATTTGAGTCCAAGGACACAGATGTCCCTGCTACTAGAAAAACTCAATTTGTGCTGATTTGGACAGACCATAAGCTCCATCGTAGGTGAATGTGAGAAAACGGACATGAAAAAAGTGAGAGATGACAGAGAGAGCGCTCACCGTTCCTCTGAGCAATGGGAACCGCAGATTTCTCCACCATGAACAGGGTAACTCACACAACTCATTATTGCTTTTAGCAATATAAATAAATATAAATCTTGCTTTAAATTTAAGAACTTACTAAATAAAAACAAATCCTCTTTTTTGGTACGTGAAAACCGACCTCTGGAAAAGGCTGCAAGGAGAGCACCTGGGAGCCAGTGTGAAAATCTCAATAAATGGGCCTCCTGTGGGAAATTTTCCATATCATGACGCCAAGCCAAGGAAGATCAATTGCAACAATAAGTCAGGCACACTGTGTGTTCATGATGTGCCAAGTGTGTACTTTGCACAACGGAGTCGTTTCAACAGTCAAGTGACTGTATTATACTTGTATAATTTGATATCATATTTCACATGGAATTGATATTTTTATTTTTTTGTAGTTTTGAACAACTTAATTTCCAAGTAACCTTAGTGAACCAAATAATTTATTTTATTTGCTGTAACTTCTTCCAGTGAAGTGAAGTGTGGTACCGTGAAATGAATGCAGTTTATTCAGTCATCCTCTCCTTGTGATCACTTTGTTTTAAGTGTTTCACATGGAAATAAATAACCTGAAATTTGGTGCATGCCCATAGTGTCTATCAGCTGTTACCACTGGGCCTAAAAACATTTCTAGGGTAAACACTGAGACATGTGGATAAACCATAACCCGTTACATATGGGACGTTCGAACAAACAAAGGTAACCCTATATACCCCCTCTGGAAGGGGCAAAAAAACCCCAACAATGTTTAGCAAATCTCTCAATACTATTCGACTTAGCTACGCTTCCTGCGGCACACAGCCGCAAGCGCTCTGATTCCTACTTAGGACACAAGTCTTTAACAATGGGTCGCAAATATTGATCAAATGGGATTAAGTAGTCCATTTACAGCTGCGGATTAATACTAACGACTATTAATGAATCAGGATTGCGCATGTGGATTTACACCATGGTGCCCACATTCACTGTAATAAAACAATATGTCTGCAGTGTATCAGTGTGGCTCATTTGTGTGTTTTTATGTTTTTTGACACCAATTGATGTCTATGGTTCAGACCAATAAACTACAGCATATTAGGCTTTGGCTACACAGACAAAATTTATTAGTTGGATCTATCTATTCAGTGTTGGTTTTGCTGAAGCCTTGTGTCATACATGCTATGCAACTTGCAGTGTGGAATTAACCGCGTACTGTAGGTCTGCCATCCGGGTCTGCCGATCAAGATGCGGAATTGTGACATGGACCCTTCCTTTATGATGCCTGGTACCGCTGGACTAATCTTGCTATCGTCAACTGATTTCAATCAAGCCAGTGTGCTACAGCTCTCTGGGACGATCCACCCGATGTCATGCTTAATGCACGGTGACCTTCATCACGTGTTAGACGTGTTGCATAGTTGCATTCTACAACAAAGTTCATAGTGTATTTGGGTTTGTCTTTAAAGAGTCACCATTTGTAAACACATAACCAAACCATACTTTTCAATGCAATAACAAATCAGAGCAAACCTCTACGATTGCTCAGACAATTGTGTCTATACCACGTGAATACACCTGAGTGAGAGAGAGTTATTCTTTTAATAAACAGAGTCAACACCTGGAAGTACTGTGATACTTTCCCAATTTTGAGAATGATGTAATTACAAGATTACTGATGTACCTGACCCTTCAGACCTTGCTCTTTGAAAGTCTCAATGTCATCCCTGGTCAGTTTCTGAGATTTTCCATCATCTACAATGTTTCTGTTGTCTGTACCCGCCTCCTTAGCATCTGAGAGGAACAAATGGAAGAGAGACAGGCTTTCAATAGATTCATACAGTGTAGAAATAACAGATATCCATCACTGATGTCACTAATTAAAATGCTGGTGTCAGCTGTATGAGTCATTGTGTCACAGCAGGTTACACACCAGTGGAACTCGCTGCGTCCTTGGGCTTCTGTAACTGCAGGATCCCTCCAGATGCAATCTCAAATGTGGTGCTATACAGATGTCCTACCGCATTATCCAAATAGAACCACTGCTTCTCGAAAATCACCTTCCTGTAAATGAACGGGACAGAAATGAACATCAATGGATTAGCATCTTTACTGTCGTCAGTGCCACATTACCCGCACTAATGTTGCAATGTACACTAGTAGCTTTTAGTAGCATGAGTACAACCAACAACTAATTTCAACATATTCGGGTTTGTATTCAGCTCTTTAAAAGGTCAGTGTTTTTAAACACTTAATGACTTACTTTTTCGTTTGAATTTGCACAGCTTTGAATATATCTCCTCGTTTCAACACAACGTTGTCGCCTTCCTTAATTCTGTACTGATAGTCATCGTCTCTGTTGTCCGCCATAATAAGGCAGATAACCCAGCTAACCAGTAAGCTGAGAGCTAATTGTCACCTTCAGAGGATTATCCAGAGTCGTCGTTGACAAGGCACGATATTAGAAGGCACTACACCACCCTTAAATGTAAGCAAAACAGAGTAAATAGCTTTTCCCACGTGTTAGCTTCGTTTCACTAGCTTCTCCAGGACGACTAAACGATTGCAGGCTGCTGTAGGCAGTGCCGTGCTTCAACGCAGTCCTCTGTGATTGGCTGAGTATACATCGCTGATTGTGAAAGCCAATAAAGCAGAGGTGTGATGACGGCGATGGGAAAATGTAGATGCCAGAATCATCGATAAACGTGGTTTTGTTGTCGGCGTCGTTGTACCTCCAACAGGAAGGGGGCGGTAGAAACTGCATGTTGCGCTTTCACCGACATAGCATAAGTTGAAGACATTGGTGATTACAATTACTTTTCTTACAGTGCAAGCACTTATAAATTATTATATTATGATTAGCAATATGTTTATGTGGTCTTAGAAGAGGGTACACAGTGCAGGAGTGGTTTGTGGACATGGTTTGCAATGTCATGATTTCATCATGGGAACATGTCTCATTAGATTGCATACACATTTAAGGAGGCATATTATTGTCGAATTTATTTGAGGTTACAAAATGAACAGGACCACAGCACATTTCATGGTGTAGTCCCCATGAGAAGATGAAGAGTATTCCCATTTTAAGTTATTCATTATTTGTGAAGAGTATTCCCATTTTAAGTTATTCATTATTTGTGTAATTTAAACTCTGTTCTCACACATTCCAGCATGTTTGCACGCTTAATATCATGAGGTGACACATATCACATCATCCTTCACTTAGGTTGGTGTATTACCATACTTTTAAAGATGTGGAACATTTAAATGGTTGTCATACATTACAAAATATACAAATTTCTATTCACTTTTATTTTGAAAAAAACATGCACCATATTTATTTTAATTTGTCAAAATTCAATTTGCTTGTCAACTTGATTTTCAAGTTGAGAATATCTAGATTTTATGGCACATTCCTGCCTACCTTATTGAATTCAAGATGGATTATATTATGCATAGTTACATAAAGAAGAATCCCCCTAGCCAACCCAGGAATATGGAAGCTGATACAGCCACATTGCATTTCAAGACAGCTAGCAGTTTGAAGGGTGTACACATGGCAAATATGTGAGTCAACACCCGGCCTGGGTGGATGTGCCTCATTTCCCAGCATGGGGCCGCATTGCAGTGTTTTAGAACTGCTTTTAAACAGTGTTTTTAAGCAGTGAGGTGGTTGAAAGAGCAAAAAAAGAGCATCTACGCTGTACAAGAAAATAAGATTTGGTCAAACTGAAATCCATAAATGATGCTGCCTGTGAGAAATCCTTAGTCACTAGACTAGTAAGTCTCAAATGTTCCAACTGCATTCAGACAGCAGGTCATAGTGGTTTTGTTTCTTATCTACAACTCATATTGCACTCAGTATTACTGCAGTGTTTTGTTGCTGCATTACGTTATTTCAAAATAGTGACTGTGGGATGAAATATTTTTAACATCCTAATTGCAGTTCATGGCAATTTGAATTTAATGACATTCATATATATAACAGGGTTGTGTGCTCCCAAAGTGGAAGAGTCGTCACTACATTTCATTAAAGACAGGATCAACCATCTTTGAGGGTAAGAAGGTGGGGATTGAAACATCAGAATTCCAGCTGATCTGGAGTAGGTTTGCTGGCACTGAGAATGTCTTCAGGTATGATCCGAAGCTTTTAGTGTTTCTGAAAGCAGGTAAGTCATCTAGTTTATGAGATCCTTCATGAATCGAGACATGTTCAAAGTTGGTTGCGTATGCCTTCCATACAGCATCTAATACAAAATAAAAAATAAAATAAAAAAATAAAAAAACAGACATAAAAAAATAACATCATGAATCATCTGTCATGAATTCTGTTTTTTTTTTCAAGCACAAGACATATTTGTGAAATTACATGTTCTCACTATAGACAACAAAACGCACTGCATTCAAAGAATTAAGATGAATTTAACCAACAATGAAAAAAAATCAGCAAATTGAAAAGTACGAAACAAATTAAGATACAAAAAAAAACCTTTATTTTTTTACAAACATTTTTCTGTCTAAAACAAGAGGATCTCGTCACCTAAAAACAAATTCATTCTAACAAATATCTTTTCATCCCAGCTCTAAAATAAAGATAACTCTTGACTACATCCCTGCTACAGTAGATAGATTCTGTACTTCCACACTGATACATGCAAACAAACCGATGTAGTATGAGAAGCACAGGTTTATATCTGAAGAGGATAAATAAAAAGCAACTGGACTTCTTTTTTAACGTTTGAAGACATTTCACCTCTCATTCGAAAGGCTTCATCAGTTCTAGACTGATTTTTATTTAACTTCTTAGGATTGCCATGACTAGGATGAATGAGAATTTACACAAACACAGGTTTATATCCTTCCTCATTCTTGGCCTCCAGTAAGTTTATGGAACAGGTCTTCATCTAGTGTCTCATTCTGGTCTTTAGATCTTGTGGAGAGGAAGATGTAACCGCCAATGAATTCGTGGACCACCTTGCAGTCACAGCTTAAACAGCAGAAGGCTATTGACACATTCTGGTCGAACTCTATGGTCACCTGGAATTACATGCAAAGGATTCATGTCTCTGAAGTAATAAAAGTCAGTGTGAGCAGTACCAGACAAAAAAACTGAATCCCTGAATGAGAATGAGAGACGGATGAAATCATTCTGAATCAATGGAGAGATACGTGAAATCAATCATCCCTCACCTGTCTTATCTCCCAATTGACATTCCACTGCTTCATGTTTGCGAACCTCCATGTGGTGACAGGCAGACCAGAGGACATGTCGATACGAATCAGACGGTTGTATGAAATGCCCAGAATCTCCTCCTTCTTATTGCCTTTGAATCTGAAACACGAAAGGACAACCTTTCAAACTGTTATTCATAAATATGTGTAGTGTACCCAAATATATCCACCTGTACCTGACAATATAGTAGTTGATGCCGAACTCTGGAAGCGACTGCCAGGCCTTGATAAAGCGCATCTTGGCCTCCATTAGGGACAGCTGTGCTATGTTCTGATGGGCCTCTAGGATACGTGATGTTAGCTTGAAACAATAACCAGAGGCAGATTTAGCGTATATATATTTGGTGATAACAGTGATGTGACTCTGATGGCTGATGGCAAAGTCAAGTGAATTGCCCGTAGCCCTTAAACAGACCTGTTTGGTCTTGTGCTTCTTGGCGTAGCGTGGGGAAACAAAACATTCAGCATTCATCTCCATAGCATCAAGGTCAGGAGCTGCCTGACCAGGAGGTGGCGCCAGGCTCTTCATTTGTAGGAAGGACTGGATGTTCCTCACTTCTGACTTATAGGAGCTGTAGGCCATTGTCTTGCCTTTGGAGGCCAGTATACATGCAGCTTTCCACTTGGCGTACTGCGTCTCCTGCAGCAGAGGGCAGTTGCAGGACACCGAGAGTTAAAATATATGCAGGCTTTACATGGGGATTAAAAAAAACCCAAACGGAGCGTATGGTTACGAACACGCGGGCCTTACATTGTCACATCGTATGTACACCTCATTCATCCCATCAGCAACTGGGAGCAGGAGCTTGATACCAAACTTCTTGTCTGTCACGTTGACATCAGGGACCACCTCACAACCTGAAGAGGAGAAGATAGTCACAAATTTAACCACAGAAGAAGAGCAGCATGACGCAATAGATCAGCTATTATTAACACAGAATAAGATTGCAGTTAATGTGATATCTTAAAGGAGGATATGTCTGAATTTTAATGTGGGCTATGATAACTACTATTTACTACTTTTCCATTGGCCAATAGTAATAGAGTTTGTTTTACCATTATCTATTATGTGTAAAAAATTTGATTTATACATGTATAATGAGAATATCTCAACAATACGTAACACATAAGTTGTTTTTCTCACTGACCTCGGAGGTGAAACTGCTCTATGGGTTCTCCAATGGAGGCCTCCTTGTTCTTATAGTAGGAGATGGTGGTGTCCTTGAATACAAACCAGTACTCTTTGTATGGCCGCAGTGTTAGTTTTTTGGGCCTGATTTAAGTTGGAAAAAAAGAAAAACAAATCATTGGTGTTGGCTGTAATACAATTAATGATTTTAACTGCATAAAAGAGGGGAAGAGACGCATGAAAAATAGAACAGGTTACTTATTCACAACAAGGAATAGTTCAGCAAAAGGTTGTTCCCTTTAATTAATTATCAGATGACAGATAACCCATCTTAAATGAAAATCAACATGAATACACACAACAAATTTGTACAGAGAACATTTTACCCCTGTCCCATAAATCACCTTAACAATGTCCCAACATTATCTTGCAAGCTACTACATTAGGATGATTTAAGGGTACAAGACAGTTGAAGGATTAAGGGTTTAAAGATCAATGTCAGAGACAAGTAGACTTCAGCCACTGATGATCATCATGTGATAGGAATACAGGTTGTGGGTTTACCTAAAAAGTCGGAGGGTATCTGCCAGCTCTGGAATGTCTGTAATGTCTTCCTGGGGGTGGGACAAACAACTGTCAATTATCCTGTGTCTTTTCCTTACATCACCATGTTAAGACATGCAATCACCGGAGGCCTGCCAATCACTACTGCTTAAAAACAGGTGTTCTACTGTAACAGACCTGAAAACCTTAAAATTATGGTTAATATCCACTCCAGTGCTCTACTGTCTAAAATATATGTTTACCAGAATTCTGTCTGTTTGTCCGCCTTCAAGCGTCACCTCCAAGTTGGACAGGGCTGCCTCTACTTCATCTATTTCTGGTTCGCTGGGGTGGTACAGTGGTTCACTTGACATGGTCAGTTTGCAAATGTGATACTGGAAAAAATAAAAGGAAAGGTTTTGCTCTTTTAGTACAAAACCCTCAACGTTCATTATAGCAATGAACGAATATTTAGTTTGTGAAAAGAACGAGTCATTATGAAGTCCTCTGACATAACTTGAGAGGTTATGCAAGGCAGACATGAGTCAGACGGAGGACTGAGCACAGCCATGTGTGCCAGCGCATTGCGGCAAAGGGTAGGTGAGTACCATGCTGATCTGAATCACTGTCCCAACAGTTGCAAAATAACGTCTGAAAGGATCAGAGATGGGTTGAAATTTATTCAGAGAACATCACAGCCAAAACATTGCCACAGTTATCGTGGTAATTATTAGTTCCTCAGAGGAAATTTAAAAGTCTCTTCCTACACCTCTCTTTCTCTGCCTGCCACTCCCATCCTCTCTTTTCAGCAGGGTTTTCCTCACGTCCTGACATGTCCTCGCATTGGATGATGACACCAAACCCCCTATCTCGGAGGAATATTCTCAGCTCGAAGGCACAAAAACTGTACTTAAAACTGATTTAGGCTACATCACTCAGCCCTAAGGAGAACTGTTGTTCAGGATCGCAAGCCAATTTAAATCGAGATCATAACAAACTACAATTAGAGCCAGAAGCTCGTTTAGTTTTAAATAAAAATGCATGCAGCAGCTAAGGATATAGCATTCCACTCAACGTTTAATAGCTTTGAATGTGTGATTTATGAATTAGTTTTATTTATTATTCTGAGGATTTGGTCTTTAGCAGTTATTCAGTGATAACCAGCTAGTTGTTGAGTTATGATTGGGAAATACAGTGGTTATTGGCTTTTGAAACACCTGCCTTCTTGGGAAGGACTGAGCTTGGTTAAGTTAAGGCAGAATAAGAGCAGGGGCGGATCTAGGATTTTTCTACTGTAACTCAGGGGCTACATTTGACACAGAGGGGACAAGTATACAGTATGTCCAACATCTATGCACATTTCCTTATTCAGTAAGATGTATACATTTCATCCCTTGTTTGCCATTGGCTCTACAGCTATAGGGAAAAGACACACATAATTACCCTCCGCCAAGGGAGGAGGTTATGTATGCCGGCGCTGGTTTGTTGGTTGGTTTGTTGATTGGTTTGTTAGCAAGATAGCAACAAACCAATCATTGCTTGTCATCATTGTTATTGTTCAAATGGGAATGTCGTCGTCATTGTTATTGCTCAAATGGGAATGTGTTCATCATTAATGACATGCTGACTTCAAGACATGACTCACTTCCATCATTTTATTCCAAGCATTAATTCGATTTACTGAGCGATGGTTGTGGCATGACTGAACTCATTCTCAACATCCAAGTTGCATCGTAAGTCATAAACATGGAAATCTTTCCCATTGTAAGCTTCCCTCCCACATGACGTAGATGCAACATCACTATAGTTACATGAAACCTAAGAATCATTATACAATCCTTACAGTACACACTACAGGAATTTAAATGAATTCAAATATGAAAATGTATGTGTTAGGTAGAAAATAGCCAGTGGGTGCCATTCCGGACCTAGAATAAAGTGTCTCCTTCCCATTCCCACTTAAATCCCGTTCCCAACTGTGATGCGTATTGCTCACCTGTAATGAAGCAAACATCAGCATCTCCTCCTCGGTGCAGTCTATCTCCTCCAGCAGGATGGACCACCGAGCTTGTTCATACAACTGGGTTATTCTGACTGCATCATACTACGCACAAAACAAGGGGGACACACACACTCCAATTCATTTCAAGTCAAGCCTGCTCTGATGTTATTTTAGTGGGGGTTAAGCCAAACGTTTCCAAGGTCATCTGACTTTTTTGGTCTCTTACTTTAGGATTGAGGTCAAAGAAGACGTTGTACTTAAAGCGCAGCAATATCTTTTCTTCATCTTGGATGCCTTGCTCCATAAGAGAACGAGATGAGTCCAACCACCTGTCAATCATATCAATAACAAGTTAGATGAACTGTGGATGGAAATACCATCCAAGTTACAAAATACTACGACTTAAATCAATTGATATGTTTCAGCGACATTTAATTTTTTTGTATTTTCATTCACCCTGCATGGTTGGTTGCTTTGTCTACTAGCGAGAGCTGCTGGTACATCTTGGCCAGCTCAGCAGGCGGCAGGTTTGGCTGGCAGTCGGCTAGAGGGTTTTCTCCAAACCAAAGGCTTGTGGCAGACACCGGCATCCCGTTCTCTGGGTCGTAGGTAGCTGTCATTGTCTTACTGTACATTGGGCCTTATGTAAGGAGAATAAAAGATAAAGAATTACTCAAATCCAGTTTACCAAAACCTGCTAGGATTCAGCATACCTTCATAGAAATATTGCCTTTAAAAGAATCATAAGGGAATTGCACTCTCTCTCACAAAGTGTAAGAGATGTGAGAGTCCAAAAAACAACATAAAGAAATGAAAGAACATTTTCAAAGAGGAAAAATCAGAGAGGGTGAGACACAAATAAACGTAACACACGATGAAACTCCAAACGCAATAAATCACGTCATTAAAGGCGACGTCATTGAAGGCGACAGAGATCAAACGCCTTCATTAGAGTGATGTATAGGCTGGTGTGGGATCCCAACTGGATGCTGAGCTTAAAAGTGACAGAGTGTGTGTTAGGGGAAAATTTGAACATGGCAGCATGCTGAACAATTCTTTCAGATCTCAGTGATGAAAACTGTGGTCTGTCAGAGCTCAGTCAGCAGCACTGTATTTAGATATTACTCATTTCTTCTCCCCCACCAGCAGAAATTACTCATAGAAATAAAGATGCTATACCTGTTGTGGCTGAAATTTGTAATTCATTTGGACAAACAAATAAAAAATTAGCCAATATGAGGAGGGAAATATAATGCATTGATGTATTAAAAAGTATACCATAAATATATTTATCATTCAGAATATTTCATGAATGCTGCAGATTGCCTTTAAATGAAATTAGGGCGCTTCTGTGCTGTTAAATGTTTGATTTTAATCGTGAAGAAAAAGCCATGTGTTTCACAGAACCTGTGCCTCCTGGTCCACCGCTAAGTAAATCGATATCCCAGATGTCCTCGTGTGCCGAATTCTTGTCCTTCTTCTTTTTCTTTTTGGAGGGATCGTCCGGAGGCCTCAGCAGGGACAGTTCCTCTGATCTTCTGATGTCTGAGATGGAGCGAGCAGCAGACGGTGTGAGGGATCGGGAAGAATATGCGAGGGAGGTACAGTAGTTTGAATTTTAGCTCAATAAAAGATTATTCTGAGGCACACTAAATCATAGCAAGAGCAGCACGAGCACAGGGGGACTGCAATTAGAAAGGAGAGATAAACTCACTGAGTATTCGACAGATCTCCGTCACCGCCTTGAAGACCACATTGGAGAAGCTGACCGTCATTTTGATGGTTTTCATATTGGGGAGCTGCAGCAACACAGGTTTGTGCTGGGGTGTGTAGCGTAGGAAGGCATCAGCCTGTGTGACACATTATCATTTTTTCAATCAAAGTCATTACACTGCTATGATGATTTTTTCACAACACTTAGCTGAGCTTAGAGCAACTTCCCCTGTCAATTTACATCCGCTTTTTTTGGCATCATATGATATCAGAAAATATTAAAAAATGATGTTCACCCATACAATGTAGGTAATGGACACCAAAATTGGACGGTGAGCCCATTTTTGAGGGGGGACACAAATGTGAATTACACTCATTTTGTACAGATATTCCTGACCTTTTCCAGCATGAATTGTAACATTACTACATTCATTCAACAGCAAAATCTTTATTATACCTCTATATTTCTATTAGCTTGTGAGATGGTTGGCTGTACAACATGCATTTATATAATGGACTCAGCCACATTGTGACCTGTCAAAGATCAGCACAATTATTCAAAAAAGATGAAATCACTTTGATATCTATCTGTGTTACCTGAATTCCATACTTGTCCAATGTCCAGTGGGTCTTGAGCAGCCAGCAGTTCCTCTGTTCCCACCACAGGGCATGGTCTGACCAGTCCTGAGGAGCCTCTGCAGACAAGACAGATGATGTAAAACATATTGCTACCATTATTACTACCATGTTACGAGCAAATCTCAACTTTAAAGGCAATCTGTCGCCCATTTATTGCACATAATTTACTTGCTAAGTTTGAAGGGTCTTGAGGAGGAAGTCTGGCCTAGGTGCAAAAATATTTCAACAAGCACTACATCTTGCTACCAGCACAAACACACAGTTGTGTAGTTGGCCAAGCACAGTTAAAGTGTTATGACTCTACCTGACATCATGTTGTGGCGCTTTCCATTGATGACAAGCTTTTTAGTCACCTACTATGTCTCATGCTCTTTAAACCATCTTGCTTAAGTTGCCTTTGTATTATATGAACACCTCCATTTGTATAGGGAACTATAACGAGATATCAGATCAGATCCTGGCTGAACTTTGGCCCCTTGGGCTACACAAACCAATTCAATGTGACGAAACAATGGCACTGCTGTGTAGTAAAATGCAGGGCAAACAAGGGTGTGGCCCCTGTTGTGGCAAATTTGTATTTTCTCATGTTTCCCTTCAACGTCTCGCCTGGAGATCCTTCACGGGTTTTGGGCTTTGCTTAAAGACCCCTAAATGAGATATGACAGGCTGTAAATGCAATATCAGATTACAGTACAACAGTTTTCCACCCACGTGGGACACTTACTGATCTTCTCCACCAGTTTAAGCATGAGGCCTCCAATGTGCAAGTCTCCCTTCACCCTAAGCTTAAATTTCATGGACTCATCTCCAGCTTTTTGATCCACCTGCACAGATAGCTCCCACGATGTTTCCCCATACTCTGCGGCTGTGATCATGGCCCTGCTATGAAAGGACAGGGGCGAGACAGTACATAGATTATAGACAGGATGCTCTGAGCTTTAGATATCACCATCACAGTGGCAAAAGTCTACTGTGATCTTTAATTAATGACAAGGTGTGGGAATTCTGCTATATGTTGTTTCTTTTCTTTTCTTTGGTAGATTAGGAAATATCTGGGATGAAAACATGACTCAACGGATTAAGTGTTTCTCAATGTCCTGTGGAAAACATCCAAATTAATTTGGCCAGCAGTTAACAAACAAGGATCTTTCAGTGTTTCTGTTATACGTTGACACCAACAGAGCAGACTTTCACCCTGCTTCTTCTGCAGTATCTCTGCAATGATACCGCAGCCCCCGAAGTACTCCTCTCCTCTCCTCTCATTTATAAATAAGATGTCAGCGAACACACAGACTTGCAGATGCACTGGCTTGTGCCAGCAGGAAAAAGAGATGAGACTGCAGAAATAACAGTTGTAAAGCCCTGCACAGGAATGAACAGATATGGTGAAGAATTATCGGATTCAAATTATGAGAAAGGCATCAGTGAGGTGAGAAAAGGGGAGAAGAGTGGAGGAGGAACAGGGAGGGTATAGCTGTGGAATGCGTGACGAGCAGGGACACGAATCTGTTGCACGAGAGACCGTGCAAAACAACGATCTCCACACTATGCACCAGTCCCTCTTCTTTTCACATCTGAATTCAAAAACAGAAACCAGTCTAAACTGGGGCTACAAATAGAGACAGCTCTTTTGTTTGTCCTGGGTAGGCCAGTGGAAGTGTATAGTGTGAAACTATATTGCCAGGAGGCGAGGTTTAATGAGCACATTCTGCTTCCTTTGTGCTGCTCCCTCTCCATGCAGCTGGAGGGTACAGTTAAAAGTTTGAGTTTGTATATCTGTTGAGGTGGTGAGATGTGTTGTTGAGACAGATTACTTGACTATAATATTACACTGTCTGCAAAAAAAAAAAAAAAAGTGATGGGAAGAGCAATGATGAAGTTCTAGGCTGGTGCAATAATGCAATGCATGCAATAATTTAGCATATGTGACTTCTATTTAGGACATTTTATTCTAATTTTACAAGTAGCTATTCATGTATTTTTTTGCATTTAAACAGTGGATTTAATATTGGGACAAGGAGAATAATGCAGTAATGGAAAAATACTATAACCCCTTCCAACAACTACACACATAGGTCTACTAGTACATACAATAGTATATTAAAAAAAACACCATTCAACTCTTCTTATTGTTAGAATCATTTAGGGAATTTTTCTAAAATACAAAAAAAGCACAATTGATTACAGTGATCCCTGTTGTAAGTAATATCTTTAGAACCATAAACAACTTGTTACTTAAAACTTTATACATAACTAATACTTATAATTTATTCTTATATCTATTCATGTCAGCCCAGTCTTAGTACATGACTAATAATAATACGATAAAATCCTACAAATGAATCATTTACTATGTGTAGGCAATACCACAGACATAACAGGTCCCACCTGGATTATTCTCACTCCATGATATGATGCGATTGTTTTCGTGGACTTGAGAAGTTTGTTTTATTAAAACCCAGCTGGGCCATAAAAGTAAAGTTTTACAGACGCAGTAAAATGTAAGTAAAGAATAAAACCAACCTTACCTGGGTTTAAAGTTTTCTGTCGGTGAGGTATTCCTAAAAACAATTCTTGTGAGGTGGAAGGAACCAGGAATGAGACTTGTTCGGGAGCTAAACACGCCCAGGATAAGACAGGTAAAGAGGAAGTGGATCCGCGACCGGAAATGAAGAAACTTTAGCTTACAAACCAAAGCTGACTCACCAGAATGGTTTATTAATTTAACCACACTTTACAGAGCAAGTAAGTTGTAGTGAAATTCATTCAAACCTAGTCCATATATATATATAGTAGCCGCATAAGAATAAGAATGCTCAACAATAAGTATAAGCATGCTTCTACGTAGGAAGCTTAGCCTTAGCTAATGCTAATACGCCTGTGTTAGAGTGATAATGTTATGTCAACCTACATAGCAAGCTAATACATAATAATACAAGCTAATGTTAACTTGGAAGACTTATTCTGTGTCATAGCTCTCAGTGTAGCATAAATTCGAAATAAACCCAAAATTAAAAAAATTAAGGGCAGTCAGTAGAGTGCATACCTCCACCAAGGCTGAGCAGTCCCTTTTAATTAAACCATAATATAAATTCCAATCATTAGCCTAACCTATTCAAGCTATTCATATAACAAGTTGCTGACCATTCCCACTGTGTACTGGATCTGTCACTGGTATCAGCCCAGCAGCACAACATAACATGGTATAACATAACAACAACATAACATAAGGAACAGATTCAGGACAATACTTTTCTATGATGGAATTATGATATGAATGAAAATAAGAAATCCAGGTGTATTAGATGTGACATTTATTGAAAACATCAACAAACAGAAACAAATGAAAACAAAAACATCCTTGGTGGAGGAAACAAATGGGCCAAATGAAAATGTTAGGAAGCCTAGTTAGCACTTACAGTTTTTCTTTGCTCCTACCTTTAGTCTAGTGTAATAAATTTTAAATAACTTTTATTGATAAAAGAATTGGATTTGACAACACTCTACTTGTAGCTCAGGCCATTAATAATGATCGTCAATTCATGGATTCACCTCCTCATCCGAATCTACTCTGGAATTTACTGGTTCTTTCTTTGGGACATGCCCTACTCTTCCACCAAGTTTCATAGTAATCCGTCAAGTACTTCATGTAATTGATAAAAACAGTAAAAAAAAAAAAAAAAAACTATCTTGCAATATATTAAAAATGTGAAAAAAAGAATCCTGATCTGACCCTTTATGTGGATCCACTTGAAAATTAAATGGGTTCTTTCTTGCTACATGCCCAAGTTTAATCAAAATCCATATGGTAGTTTATGCATAATAGATGGAAATGATGAAAAAGCTCAATCTAGCAATTTTCAAGGAAGTTAAAACAAGTTCCTGGATCTGCCCTTTTATCTTGTTCCTCACCAAATTCTGCCCTGCCACATGACAAACAAACCAAACTGATGACTTAACCTCCTTGGCGGAGGTAATAATAATAATGATAATAATTATAATACCTAGAAGGGCACTCAGTAGAGTGCATTCCTCCACCATGGCCTAATAGTCACTTTTAATTAAATTAAACCTAAATTCCAACAAGACGTGAGCCATCGAAATGACCGCCCTCACAATCCACTTCGGATTCATCCCGAAGGTGAGCTGAATGATCAGAGGTTTACTTGCCAAGTTTGGCTCCTGTGTGAGTACAACTCAGCCTGTGAAAATAGCCTATACTGGTTACCTCAACGTTGAAGGGAGTTTACTAAAGTCAAAAAACCCTGGTGATTTCATCCTCAAGCATATGATGGAATTTTAGAATCCATAGATCTTTTTAGCTTGACCCACACTGGAAATACAGTGCATTACTAAATAGCCGGAATACTCTTTTAAGAAATCAAATAATACTTTATCACTGGTATACATGCAGCAAGTAACTGCTACCTTATACTACCACAAGGTTGCTCTGTATGTCAAAATAGAAAGTTACAAACTTTGACAAAGTTTTTAAGGGATTGATCTCAAATGAGGTAGTTACTGTAAAAATATCAGGTTTGTTCCTCCAGTTTGAGTGGATTTAAAGAGACAGAGACAGACCTCAGGTCATTCAGCTCACCTTCCTTATGCCCACATTCCTGTCCAGTGAGTTAATCAGGAACTTACCTTTTTCATTCACATAATGATATTGGCTGCTTATGAAACCACAATAACACATCGGTAAAATCGATGGCTAACATTGACACAGATGGTGTTACTGCCACATTATCATTATTTAATGGATTAATTATAGCCAGTTTTGTAGTTTTTTAATGTGCAAACAACTGTTTCTTCAGTTGTTTGCACATGTTGACGGCTTCTCTTCTGTTACAGCCATTTGGTCATCAGGTGAGACCATGTGTGAAGCCTGCCACCCCCTGGTTTCTATTGGTAAGATCAGACAGTATCTTTTTGCCATGGCTGGTGCTTGAACAAAATGCATACTATGATGAGATGGGGACATCAGCCACATGTACACATGTACACAGTTTGAGCACAGAGTGAAGTCACACTTTTTTTTTGAAAATGATGAAAGATAGTAAATCAGTTTCTACATACTGTCAGGTTTATTACGCCCACCATGGCTTTATTATATTAGGAGTGCGCTTTATTGATTGCACTACTAGTTTAAGATGCAACTTTAAAGTCATAAACTCTCTTCAGACATTCAATATTTGAATGAGTTAAATTGATTTGTTTTGCATGATTTAATTTATATGCACCTTCCCATCAGGTGTACATTAGTCCTCGTTCAGTTTAACCTTCAAATAGTAGGAAGAGGAAAAACAGAGACAGACAACTAGGATAGAGGTTTGTCCACTTTTGAAATGTCCATGGTATTATGGCTGCCCCCTCTTAGTCAAACAGTCTGTTATTTAAGTCTCTGTAGATGAATTCATTTTTACACACTATATCTGGAAAATTTACTGTAGCCTCACAGTAATATTCACAAATGCTGTATGCTTTAGTCTCTTCGTATTTAAGAGTGTATGCATGAGTGCATTATATTGTCAAACATAATAATATATACATGCAAACATACATAATAATTTGACATGTTTTTCTGTCAAATCAACCAAGTGATTTGGACTGGTAAGTCGTAGGACTGTTATGGAACAGATTACTAGGTTCCGTTGCTGCCACATAGTGGCGCCATTAGACCATACCACAGTTGGTGGATAGTTGGCTCCTAAATTGGTCGACCAGTTCTGAGAGAAAGGAGTTACAACTCTGAAGGTCTTTGCATGTATATTAAAGGTGCTGCAACGGACAAATTCAACTAATCTTCACTTCTCACTGACAATTCCCACTCAGGTTGTCGCCAAATGAAAATACCCTTTAAAGACCTTGGTAATCCAAATGTATTTTTGAGCCATTCTCAATTTGTGACATATGGCTACCCACCTGGTTTGTTATATATTATGAGCCAATTCCAAAACACTGCCATGAATTATCGACGCCTGGAATTGTGTCTTATTTTTTTGATAGGATAATGTCATGCTTTATGGATAAAGTGGGGAGCATGGTTTTTAAATTGTGCCATCCAGGGTGGACAGATGCCAGACTCCGCTGCAGGAAAGAGCCCTAGAAATGTAAGCACACTTCAGCAGCATGGTGGGTGCTTATGGCATAAAACTGGGCCTCCAGTTGAAAGACAGTTTTTTTATACCACTTGATCATTTTGACCACACCCTGCAGATTAAGTTTAGCAAACATGTCTGTGAGCCTGTCTGAGCTCTTGGTTCCAGTTAAGTGTTCAGTGCTGGCACAAGAGGTCGTCTTCAGTCCTTGTGTAAGACAGGAAATGTAAATTCCATGACAAAAACAAACAAATAAACCCTGGGCCTCATAAACTCATTGGTGGACAGACACATGGAAAATAACATCATTTGGACTTGTCAGACCTGGCTGGAGCACAGACCAAGTAACACCATGTCCATGTCATCGTGACACCTGTGATTCTAATGGTAACATAGTACACACAGCCCAAGCTAAAGGAAAGGACAGCTATCAACTTAGCTTTACTACAGTTCCTGGGAGAATGATAAAATGTCGTCTTTGAGGAGTGATGAAGAGAGAGAGAAGGAAAAACTTTGGACTGTGGTTTTAGACTCAATAAATTACATCTACTGCCTGAAGCAGGTCTGAGCCTACTTGGAAGCGGGTGGGAAACAACATCTGTAGAAGCCTTTGCCGGCTTTCTGTATTTATGGAAAGAGAAACCTCCTGGTGACCTGGGAACACGCTTACCCAATTAGCAGCCTCGCCGACGGATCAAATGGAAGTGAAAACATTCACTGCCGTGACGGAGACGCATCACAATGCCCCATTCATGCTGCCGAGCATGGGGGGGGGGTCGTTCTCCGAGGGATGTAGTGGGGAGCTGGGGGAGGTGGGACAGGCGAAAGGGAGGAATGAATGCAAAAAGAAACTAACTTACCTCACAACTTCTTTGACCTGTCAATGGAGGCCTCGTTCATGACTTAATATGGGCTCGGAGGTAAACACTGTTCAACGATATTATTTTCACAAGAGCACTGCTCACCTCAGTGTTTCACATCCCTTTCACCACAGCCCCTCCATCTGATTGGATGCCCTCACCTCCACAACCCAACACAACCTCAGGTCTCCTGTGGGACATGGGCTGAGGAGGTCAGGAGGCCTGAGAAACAGCACTGGAAGAGAGGCTCTTGAGAGCACAGGGATCTGAGGGGACAAAGGCTCTGCCAACTAGTAGGCCTGCAAAGCGTTGTAACTCGGATTCATTTTCACTGTGTCAAAATACTTTCTTTGTTCTGTTCCATACTTAATTATTTTTTTGAATGGAAATTGATTTATTCTTATGCCACTGACCTCTGAAGCTACCGAGAAATTCCACAACAGTCCCCATTCAAATAGAAAAATGGAGCCCAAGAAAGGGCCACCTGCCCCTGGCAGGTTATTTGTTTTACAAATGTCAGTATAATGTGAAAGTCGTGTCGTGTTGAGAGACTTGAGTAACCCAGGTGTGACGGTAAAGAGAGGAGCTATATGACTCAGAGCGGAGTGATTGACTAAATACAAAATGTGCCTGAAGTGCCTTTATTTCTCTACATATTTACCAGCCTCTCCACAGATAAATTGCGTGATTATTGTGTTGCAGTGGAGGCTGAAATGTACAGGTTTTCTATTTTATTACTAAAATTAATTGTTTCATTTTACGGGTGGAGCCATTGGTGCATCAGTAAATGGTGTCTTATATCCCCATTGATGATGACTGAAATGTTACCAAGCCAGGGATAATACAATGAAAACTTAAAACATAAGAAAATCCAAAAACAGAAGAAAGTTTGTGCTTTTTAAATTGTCATGAACTTTCCACACGAGACAGCCAAAGCGGATATTCCTTATATCTGTTCACCCTTTCCTGGCATGGAAACAACTGATAGACATAAAACTTCTTGGATTCAGCTCACATAATCATAAATACATGTCGGCGCAGTAGGACCCTCAAATCTCGGGGAGAAGCTGTTCAGAACTGGGGTTTTGAACAGTATATGACATGTTCACAAATACTGTACTTCTCTCTTTAAAGTGGCTACTGGAAAACAGCTTCCACTACAGTGTATCGCTTTATCTGTCAACATGAGTATTTCATCCCTTTGCTGCCCCGAGACATAAAAGATAGAGATGAAAACCGCCATATGGATAGATGGTGATCATTCAGATACTCTGCTAGTCCAAAACTGAAAGGAAGAAAAAACAGAAAGATGGTTGTTTTCAGATGTTAAGCCCTATATTTTCATTGTCCTTTTTGTTGGCAGACGATTTGTTGAAATGCTGTGGCTCAGCTGTAACTGCCCATCCTTCATAGTCAGTTTCAGCAGGTGTGCATGAAAATTTGAAGCAGCTGACGTGCTTGTTCCTTTGTGAATATCAAATGTGTTGAAGAAAGCCATATGCAATTCTGTGATTTATTGGGTTTGTCAGAGCACACAGAGACGGTGGAAACACTGCCAATACTCCTTTTAAGATACAACACTTTTTCTTGCAGGTTCTGCATGCAGAGGATGATGGGTCGGGATCTGGCTCCATATGCATGAAGGCATTTAGACACCATCCAGCCACGTCCATGCTACAGAGTGACACGGAGGAAACAACCTTTGACACTGGCCTTGAAGTTACCGTGACTGATCAGGTACAGCTCATAAGACGAGGCGGGGGCGCTGTGTTCCTTTCCTCTCCACATCAGTTTGCCAACTGGTTGTGAATGGGTGTCATTTTGAAACATGCAAATGTGGGTAGCGTCTGCCTGTATCAGCTGATGCAGGTCAGTGTTGTTTTTGGCCTGGCCTTAAACGCCTGAGGAGAGAAAGACGTACTGAGAGTTAGAAAAGGTCACATAAACTCTAGCGGGATTACTTTACCAACACTTTCCATGGCTAAGATCCTGTGAATGGATCCATTGTGGGCTGGGTCTCTGCTCGTGGAAAGCAAACCCTGTCAGGATCCAGTTCATTAGCACCTAGTTTACTGTTTGAAGTTACTTATTTATCCGGTGTCTAAAGGGGAACCCCATTCAGACATGTGCAAGTGTGCATGTGTGTGTGTGTAACCGTGCGTGGCCATGTAATGTGTACTTACACACAAATGTACAAATGTGCATTACTCATAAGATCTACAGGGGGTTTCCAGTGCAAATTGCTCAAAAGCAAATACAACTTTCCATGGCGCAATAAAATGTATGGAGAATGAACAGGAGGGATATTAGTGCAGCTCTGAAGGTGGGAAACAACCTTGGGACTTAGTTGAAAAGAATGTATGCATAAGGGTTATATGTTATATGTTATAGTACATATATATATATATATATATATATATATATATATATACACACACACACACACACAAACACACACATATGCAGTGCTTTAAACACTGTTTGCTTGTGGAATAACATTGAAGCAGCAGTACTCTGTCCATCCTCTGAGTTATTCTGCTGTATTTCAAACCATCAAGTTTGCTTGTGTGTGTTTTTCTTTTTTCTTTTGTGATCTGTTTGTTCTTTGGAAGGCTTCCCTATGCTTCTGGTCAGACAAAAGTGCCGCATTGAGCAAAACCTCCACTCCACTTTTATGGTCTGAGTGGGCTGTCCTATTTGTACATGCTTAAAGCAAATTAGACCAGCAGCCTAGCATGGCCGTCCCATTCTATGTTGGCTTTTCATGATAAAAATATACTCCGGCAAACCTTGCAGCTTGGAACCAGACGTATACACGGCCCATTTCTTCTGACACTGACACATCTCCACGGTTTACAATCAGCATTTCTCTTTTCTGGCATGAAAACGGAAAAAATGAGGTAGAGAGACAGGAATAGAGGAGTGGGAGGTAAATGAGAGAGATGAAGAGAGAAGAGGACAGCGGGCAGAAAGAGAGATGTGCAGATGTTTTCCACATGTAGAAGGAAAACAACCTGCAGCAGGATGAGTGTGAGGAGCGGGAAGGGAGAAGGCTGCACCTGTTATGGGGTGATGATCTGGCCATGGGTTACATCAGTCCTCGTGATGTGTCATGCTGCTTGAGTCATAACCAACTACAAGACAGTGAAGGCGCTTTGTACCCTTATATAATAATAATGGAAAATGGAGGAAAAAAAAGATAGATTTCTTCAAAATGTAAAGTGTTCAAAGAGGATAGTTTGTGTAAGCTACAAAAAAATGACTGCTTGTCACCCTTTGATTCTGTGAATTATATAATAAAGTGCAGCACATTGTTTGATGTGTTTGCCCATTTCAAAACAGTCATTTAAAAGAAAACAAGCATTTAAAGGAAAATGGTAAAACCTAACTATAAAAGTACAAGTTTACTTTCCGGATGGTTTTAATTGAAGTTTGCAGTTAAAAAAAAAAAAAAAAAGTCTAATTAGTCTCAGGGTTTTTACAGTAATCTCTCTTTCCCACATCTTGAACTAAACTGAATTGAGATCCTCTCTGTGTAACTGGATGTGACAGATTCCAAAATGAGGTGCGCTTTACTTTTCTTTTAATGTTAAAATCAATATCACACACCTGCCTGATTTCCACTGATCAGTCAAATCTCCCTGTATGCCTCTGGACAGTTCGTAAAAGTAATGGGTAAATATAATTTCTTACAGTGTGACAGGAATAAGGAATAATCCCCGCTCGGAATTGAGTTCTTAGGCTAATCATCCATGATTACAGCCTTGGAAGCCAAAACACACTCAATGTGAAAGAGGCTGTTTTCATCTGCATGCTGCAGCAGCACGGCTGGCTGACAAGAGTTACCTATTCTCCTGAAGACTCTCACTCTCCTTTTGCCTCAGTTGGACTGGACTGCAGCAGGTCTCAAAGCCCCTAGGGACTGTCCTGGGAGACCTGGACAACATTGGCAGCAGGCGGCTTAGTGGTGTCATTTCGCCGTGGTAAGCTATGGACAAAAGCATCTCTTGTTGTCGCAAGCTGTATGTGGTGTTGCTTTCCCAGACCTGTGGAAAGGAAAGGACAGCCAATGACCGATGCCAAACAAACCTGCTCCAGCTCACCTGTGCAGTGAATATGGAACCGAGTGACCCAGATGTGGATGGAAACCATTGCAAATATTTCCCAGCAATGTCTGTGGAAGAAGTATTTAGCAGGGGCTCACAGCAGGGAATTTAACTAACTGTAAATGGCTATGACTCCCTCCAGTTTGTGTCATCTGTTCCTAAGAACCCTCAGCACAAAGCTCAATGTAATACAAGGTGTGGATTGAAGTGTAATAAAACTTCAATGCTTTCAACGACTTTATGTTTATTTCACCACTCGCTGAAGAATTTATTGCACAGCAGGGTAAGTAATGAGAACGACTGTGAGTAGAAGCACGAGCTGATGAGAAGTGAATCTGTTTGTTGCCTTGTCTGTGCAGTGCTGCTGGCAATGCAGACCTCTTTTGCCCAAACTACAGCTCAGTTTAGAAGCGTAAGCCATGCTGCAAATATTTGGCTTGGCCACAGAAATTGAATTATATTGGCACAGAAAGCCTAGAAATGAAAAACAACAACCTTGGGAACAATTATGCAAAGTGAAATGCGGTTAAACCAAGTGCTACTGGTTTTCCTTTCCATCCAAGAGGAGAAAAAAAAAAAAAAGGAAATGTCTGCTTTAGCAAAGTTTATCTCCTTTAATAAATATGCTGAAGCGTTTATCCTGGCCCTGGAAGTTGTAGCTATAGCTCATTTTTGTAGTGTTGTAGAGCCTCTGGGTGGTTTTAAAGTGAATGCATCGCATAGGGCAGGGGCTCTAAAACTTTTATCCTTCAGGGCCAAAACTGAAACTTAATGGTACACCACAGGCTGAAAGAAAGCACCTATTATATTGTTAATATGCGAAATGGTATGAGGATGCCAAGTTCCCTTAATTGACTCTGACTTCCTATGCACTGCCATGCTCAGGTTATTAAAAATAATACATAATTCAGGGTCCTTCATATTTAAAGAGAACTTTTTACCTAACACAAAAGTTAAACAGCATGATCAGGGATTTATGTTGTAATTATTTTTAATTAATAACGTTATTTTTTTATGCTGAAAACAACCGTTAAGCAAAATCGAACCTCATGGCTCTATTATATTATTTTATTCATTTATTAATTATATTATATTATATTATATTATATTATATTATATTATATTATATTATATTATATTATATATCAAGCAAATGTTCTCATTATTAGGAGAACCTCAGGAAAGGATGCTCAGACTGACTCAGCACAATGAACTGCAATAAAAGCCAGGATACACAACCAAAATACGATGGAGTAGTTACAATATGTCACTATATGAAAAATAGAAAATAAAATATCCTGAGTTACTGTTTTAAAATGTTATAGTGTTGTTAAATATTAAATAAAACATCTTCACTGTTTAATCTCCAAATCCTGAAACATAAGTTCTCAGTCAGCAGTTGTATTTAGTATTATTCTGTGCTTTTTGCCCCACTTTTACATATTGCTGCCTGCCAATGCTAGTCATATTTCTGTCCAAATAAAGACCAGAAATTTCTACTTCAATTTTATTTAACTGCAGATGACACAAAGCATCTAGAGTTTGATATTTTTGTAATGCTTATAGGCCATTGAAAGATCCCAAGGACCATGTAGGCACTGAGCGTTTCATTTGGATCAAATTATAGATACTTGAGCTCTGCTTCCCCACAAACAAACGGGGTTATTGGTTTTTATGATGGCCTCATCAGTGGGGAACTGAATAGGTCTTCTCTCATTAGCCATTGAAACCCCACCTGCAGAACACAGGAAACACAAGCGCCATTGCTCTCATTGATACAAGCACTAATGCGGCTAGCCAGCTAACTAGCTAACCATCATGCAAACCTTTAATCCAGCTTTGTTTGCTCACAGCTGAGGCTCAAAAGAAAGGCAGGACCAGTGCAGAAAAAGGCCAGCTTTGACAATTTTCACACAAAGGGAGTACTGTTGGCTAACAGTGAGTGGCCTGTTTCTGGGAGGTTTGCACTGTTCCTGGGGCCCATTTCATGGAACAGTTAGCAAGGCCAAATGCAACCCATGGACTGGAGTGATAGTTAAGGCCTTCAGGGCCAAACCTGGGTCTGGCCCTCTAGCCTCCCCTCTGTCTCCCACCCAGTTCAGAGACTTTCACAAAGCCGACTGGGGACGAGGTGTCCTCTCATAAAGACCCACATCACATGGGCTGGTGGACTGACTGACTGAGTTGGCATATTTGGGTTATTTTTTTTCCCTCCTCACAGGTGTTAGAAAATTTAGACAATGAAGTTGTAAGACTAATTGGATTATTAATTATAATAATGATTGATATATTTTCAGTCTGTGTTTCTATGCAGCCTGTAATAATTTGAATGTTGTGAATGGTTTACACTAACATTTGGTGTCAGGGACCTGTGTGTGGAGTTGTATAATCATTTGGTGGGTCTTGGTGTGGTTGACTTATTCAGGTCAATGAAAAGGTCCGGGCGATTATTAATAAACAGATTAGCATTAAAAAAAATAAGCCAGACCTCAGCTTAAACTGGTGGTACCATCCATCAATCAGAACTGGGCTTTAGCCAGATTGCTCATTAATTCCTTTATACCATCCATCCACAGTGTCAGTGTTTGAGAGAGTACTCCCTCCAGCTGCAACTGCAATTGCAACAGCTATCAAAATGAACAGTCTCTGCCTTTGTTTGATTTAGGCTTAATGGGACGGACAGCTCACAAATATGGCTTGCTTGGTGAGAAGGGGAAAGAGAAAGAAGGCATGCGAGAGTAGAGACGAGAGAGAGAGATTAATATCCAGGCTTCTCTCCTCCTGACCACAGAGTGGGCATAAAGAGCCCGGCGCCTCATTGATGTCAACCCTAGCTGTGCCTGTCCTGTAGTTTTCAGTTTGGTTTGGACAGAACAGGCGGCCTGGCCTACAGGGGTTGGGAGGACAGGGCCCGGCGTTTCCCACATCACTCAAAGGCCTCTGATAGGCGGTCACACAGGCCGGTAATGACAGGGGCAGAGATTTAGTATTAAAGTCTCCTCTGCTGCCTCCTCTGCTCCTGTCTGACGTCATGCTGTTAAATATGGGGATGAGAGCAGAGTTAGACTTGTACACGGCTGTGTGTGATAGAAGCCTGGCTGAGTTTTCCTGACGTGTTGCTAAGGACACAAGCTGAACACAACATGAGGGGAAATTGGGATCACAGTCAATCATGACAGAGGTTTGCATCTGGCATAATTATGAATTCAGTCAAGGTAAATGATAAGAGTGAGGGAGGAGTAATTTTCAAATACTGACATAGTGACTCATTATAAGTGGTTTGTAATTTACTGGGTTGACTCTGGGTTAGAAATAAAAGTCTTCTGGTCATGACTACCAGTAAATTCTTCTTCGTAGTCTTCAGTTGTATGAAAGTCCTGGCTTGCCATCTTTTCAGTTTTTTTTTTTTTTTTAACCACTCTATACGGTTTTGGAGATATTTCCCTGATTATTTGCAGGGCATTATAACATTTGAGTTCATGACTAATGAACTTGGAAAACCAGCTTAGATGGCTGGAGAATGGTTTGAAAATGTCATATACTCACAAGTAAAAGACCTCATTGTCTTTGCCGGTTTTCAGCTCAACCAATACCCAAAGCAGCACAGCAACATTAAAGCAGCCGAATACTGCACCTGCATCTACAGATCATCACACCATTGTGGCATTTTAAGAAAAGGCCTCAGTCAAACACGCCCCCTGACCTTCTCCAGCTAACATAAACTAATTAGGCTGGCTCTGAAAGGAATGGCCCGCCATTGGATTAATCAGCCGCCACAGATCTGGACCATACAATTCTGCCCTGGCCAGCTCTACCCACTAGAACCTCATTATCTCACATTTTCAAAGGAGCGTCATGCCGAATAGCAGAAGGGGCTCAAGGGATGGAGAAATGGAGGAGGTGGTGTTGCAGGAAGGGGCTTCCCTAGTTCCTCTCTTCTCACATCAAACTAAGAAAGGAAATGTCAAGCGTGAAGCTCAGAAAGTGGTCAGTACCGCTCAGTCCAGCAGGCAGCACAGAGGGGGCCTCTGTCCACCATCACTTAGCGCCAATTACAGCCCGTCAAAATAGTTTTTCTACTGTGGGGCGACGTGTTAATGGGCCCAGAGTTGGGTGTGAGGAGCGACCTTGTCCACACACACCAACCAGGGGTCAGGGGTTAATAGGGCCCCTCTGATGTGGTGGATGAGATTTCGGCAACCTTTAGCTGGCGAGGGAACGCCAGGACAAAGCCTGGAGAATGTGATACAATTAGGTGGACAGCTAGCCATCCCAAATGGAGTTGTTCAGTAGAAGTGGGATGACTGTATTAGCTAGGAGCAGATGGGGCACCGGACGCCAGCCAAACAGGTGCCACAGAAGGTCAAAACACCTCCCAAATGTGAAAGAGGACACAGGTGTGGACACAGACCAGCCAAACTTAGGGATTTAACAGCAATTAAAAACAATTGAATTAAAAACCTGTTGAACAAATGACTCTTTTAGACCCAAAGAAGTTCCCTTTGTACTTGTGAAGAGGTCAGAGACCATCTAGTCGTCTGTAGCATTACCCATCCCAGTCCCGAGCCCATGGAGCCAAAACGTGTCTAACATAGAGGACTGGGCCAGCAAGCCTGTGAACTGTCTGCTCTCCCATATGAGAAAGTGCACTTGGCACATTTGGCGTCTGACATATACTGTGTTTCCTAACTAATCAGTGATTATCTGATGCAAGATGAAGAAAAAAAAAAAGTCCTAGCAAAATTAAACGCTCATAACATTGAACATGAACTGCTGTACGTGTGTCTGTGCATGTGAGCAGAAAGCCAGGCCTCCGTTTACAACAGAAGTGTGGGAACAGAACCAATGCCAAACTACCCATTGGCCCCTCAAAGGCCCACAACAATCTGCCAAGGAGAGCTGGAAATTTATGAAAACATACCCTACACCACATTGAGCAAATCCAACCACATGCAAACCGGTGGGAATGAGCAGATGACATCTATCAGCACATATATACTGTCAAAATATTTCACGCAACTTTTTGTTGCACAGATTGTTCCCCCCAACCCAACCCTCTTGCAAGTGGTCGTGGTGATGTGGTCCCCAGCTTCATCTACTTAATGTTTAGAGGTGATTGAACTCAGTCTCCAATTGGATGTGTTTAATCTGCATCAAGTTTGAACGTCACGTGTCAACACAAGCGTGTGCATGTGCCCGAAACGCCATGGTTGGAAACGTGAAGGCCTTGGTGGTTGAGTTTGGAAGAGAATCAGAAGAGCAGAAGGGGAATGGAGAACTTCCATCGTTGCTAGAGTCATTGACATGGTATAGATTGACAAAGTGACAAGGATTAAAATTTCTAATCTATTGATCTTGATCATTTTTAGATAAGCAGCAAAAGTGCAGAATTTCTTGAATTTTTCTTGTTGTCACCACATTGAATTTGTCCAGAGTGCTAGAAGATACTAGGAAGTCTTATTAGACTCTGGGAACAGAATCTTAAACCCATCCCCACTTTCTACTTTGGCTAATGATGTGGAAACAAAATTGAATAAACACAAGCATCATTAAGAGTTCATGTTTTTCCAGCGAAACAACCCTTTCGTCAGAATCTCGTTTCCTTAATAGCTTTGCATTTCACCCCTGTCATTGGCAACAAGCACGGTTTCTTTCGCCTTGCTTTCCCCAGAGATAAGTGAAAAATATGACTTTGCCTTGATAGGATTTATTTGCCTTACAGCAAAGGCTGCACCCCTTCAAGCCCAGCTCATTAGGGAGTGTGTTTTGGGCTTGGAGGAGGAGACATGAAGGTCACAAGAGGTTAATTCCAATCGCAGTGCCTCCTTGAAGTGGCATGACAGCATGTCTCCTCTGCTCACAGAGTGGATGAGTTCTTGGTCATCAGGCTGGGCTGATTACAATGTGTGGAAGATTGAGTCTCTCACTTATACGTGCACACGCACACACACACACACATGCACACACACACACACACACACACACACCCACACACACACACACACACACACACACAAACAGTATATACATGTGCATTTTTCCTCCTCCTCCTGCATTGTGTTCATTTTTTAGGGGGTATGTTGTATGTTTTGTACTGTGTGTGCACATTGTTTGTTCTGTAAGTTAAGTTTATTCGGATAGCAGTGGTTGTACCTGCTAAAGGATTTATTGTATCATGTCTGTCACAACAGGGGCATTTCCAATAAACCAAATTGTAAACCCAATTTGGATATTTTGACAGCGGCACTGTTTTATGTTATTTATTCTGTCAGATGTCTGGTGGGGTTGATATGTGTCTGTGCTGTCCTTGTTCTTGCTGTTGTCTTTGTTACGCTTTTCATCAGCTCAAGCCGCCATTTCACGACTTATCAAAGTGCTACACCTTGATCGTGAAGGAAGCAAGGAGACCACAGGGG